>APFE030937252.1:0-22969 GCA_000404065.3 Pinus taeda | reverse complement strand
TGAACAGTGTCCCAAGACACAAGAAGAGGAAGAGGACATGTCCTGTGTTCCATATGCAAGTGCAGTTGATAGCCTGATGTATGCAATGGTCTATATTAGACCAGACATTGCACATGCAGTGGGAGTATTGAGCAGGTTTATGTCAAAACGAGGAAAGGAACATTGGACAATAGTGAAGTAGGTTTTCAAGTATTTGCGTGGCACCAGTGATTATGGTTTGTGCTACCAAGGAAGACCGGGATTGGATTGTGTTGGATATTCATGGCTTTGTTGATGCATATTGGGCTGGAGATCTGGATCAGAGAAGATCTCCAAGTGGATATGTGTTTAACCTATTTGGAGGTGCACTTAGTTGGATGAGTAAGAAACAATATGTAGTGGCACTATCAACTACAGAGGCAGAATACATGGCAGCCACTCATGCAAGAAAGGAAGCAGTTTGGTTGTATAGATTGTGTTCAAGTATGGAGTTAGTACAGGGAGCTATAAGGATAGACTGTGACAACCAAAGTGCGATTTTCTTGTAAAAGACCCTGCATATCATTCAAAGACAAAGCACATTGATGTTCAGTATCACTTTGTGAGGGATATGATAGTAGGCAAAAAGGTGTTGCTGGTAAAGGTGGACACTTTGAATAATACTACAGATGCATTGATAAAATTTGTGAGCCCTGAGAAGTTCTCTTGGTGTAGAGAAACAATGGGCATTGCAGGGCTGGAAAAATGACTAAGCTTTCTTGTGGCCCCCTATGGAAAGAAAACAACAAGTGGGAGAATGTTGGGTTGTGTTATATTCTTTCCACAACTAGCCCACGTAGTTAACTAGGGGGTTAGATGGGGGGTGGAGCCCCCCCTCGTTGCGCTGATTGTGTAGTGGGGGGGTCACAGGGGGTTTGAGGGGTGTAGGTAACCCCCTGGAAAATTTTGGTTTTGGAACCTATTATAGGTCGGGCAGACCCATCTATGGTTTTGTGCATGATTTTCGCACATGTTTTTTGGATGCGATGGTTTTCGTTCCATGTATTGGATGCGATGGCTTTTGGTCCATGGTATTAGATGCTTTGGCATGTATAAATATGTATTATAACATTGAAATAAACATAATAATAAAAAATCAAGCTAGTAGTCCCGGGTTTGGGATCCAGGGGAAAATCTCTGTGTATATGTATTTTATGTGTTATGCTCTCGCATTTATTTTCTGTGTTTTAGAATTCGTATGCAGGTAATTTTATGTACAGGGTTAAAACCTACATTGTGGCCCTTTGTTCTAGTCCTTAAGCATCCTAGGAATAGATGACAAAGAACTAGGATGTTCTAGGTCATATTTTTAGGTTTCTATATTATGAACAAGTTTTTTCTATGCTTATATTTAGTAGCAAATAAGAGGGACTTCATTTTCAAACAATGTCCCTAATTTCGGGCTCTATGGAAATGCTTATTTACAATAGAATCTTAATTTTTATCTAAACATGGAAATTTCCATTGCTCATGTATGGATCAAATTTTTGCATCTCCTCGTTATTTTCAAGGATGAGGACTCTCTCAAAAATATTGGAAACCAATTGGGTTGTAATACCCTAGGTTTTATTCCCAAATTAGTAATGGATATATGCCAATGATGAAGGAATTAAGAGCCTAGCTATGTAATGGATTTGAATATTTATAATAACAACATCACCAACTATAGAGCGAATAAGGACAAAAGTATAGGTGGCTATGATTCCATGAGAGGGGGGTAACTAGAGGGGCTATAATTTTGGTTTATATTTTTACTACACTCATTTTGGAAAAAATGGAAAAGATGGCTATGTGAGACTCTTGGGTGAGACCATGTGTCATTTCAAGATCATGCATATTTAACCATACAATTTTGATTGTTTGGGGGATTATTCATTATTCACTTTCATTGTGAGGTTCTTTCTTCATAGAGAGAAGAGGATTTTTATGGAAACGAGCCATTTTTTGTGGTTGTAGGTTAATCTTTGTTATGTTCTAGTTGAGAAATGCCTCAGTGCATGAATGTATTGATGGTGAACTTGTCCATACGTTATGAGTCTCTAGAGATTTTAACATTGAGATTTCATTGTAGAGAAAGGGAGAATTGGTATTTTGTATGCCAAGGTCAATGATCTAATTTAATAAGATACTTGAAAATAAGGGGTTGCTTTTTCATCAAACAACATTGATTTTTGGGCTAACCAAAACCTTTGAAAGTTAGAAAGGGGAAAGGGGATTTCTTTCCATTCCTTTAGTTCATTTTTACACCACAAGTTTTTTAAGCATTGATCCATGAATGTTCCTCCCCAACCTTCCTTCACTCCTACAACTTAGTCAACTTAAAACCATTACCGCTTGACATGGAAACACTTTATTAGTAAATTATTAATAGATTTAACATCTTCTCTATGCAAAATATAAATATAGGTTCTTGCATAGAATTTTTTTTCATATTTCCCCATGTTAAGACCTTATACATTATAGCTAGCCACATAATTTAGTTTTCTCTAGAGCTCTGACCTTCAACAATTATTTCACCACCAAGATTTTTTATATGTTTACATTAAGAAGTAGGCATGATATCCCAACCTAGTCAAATAATGTATGATAGTTTTTCTTTGAATAAATTATTCAGTATTCGTCCTTAGTAATTCTAACATGACTTCTTTGTAGGTACTTAATATAGGCATTCCATATGACATCATTCTCCCATATTAATCCTAGATTTTCTTCCTTTTTTCTGCCCCTATTTCCATATACTAGTGATTTCCTATTCTACTACTTCATTATAGTGAAAATTTCTTTATACTAAATCATTTCTATCAATATTTCATGTAACATATATTTCTTTTATGGATATGAGCTATGGGTCCACTCTAACCATCACTTGCTTCCCAAATTCTACCTTCCATACCAGCCATCTACCTAATAGTGGAAATGACTAGACCAACACCTCCTAGTGAGTGGAAACATAGGTAATGGATTTCCTTAATCTTGTAATCAATCCACTACTAATCCCCATCTCAAGCACTGCTAAATTAATATATATTCCCACAAGATTTCTTAAGTAATGACTCTACATACGCTTTTTGCTACTAGAGATTTCTAAAGTAATGGATATTCTTTAGACCTTATCCTCCTTCCTATTTTGACTTCTTAATCTTACCACTTTATTAGTGAAATCATTTCAATTGGTTTTTTCCCAATCCATAATAAGCTAAGAATTATTTTCTTAATTTTCTCTAAAATACCCTTTGAAATATGATAGTGTGTTCCAAAAATTGGAATCACCTATAGCAAGAATTTCACTCTTTCTAACCATATATCACACCAATTTTGGTACTTTCCTCAACTTTTCCATCTAGCCATTCCAAGTACTTATTCCCAAAAGAATTGGGCTTAAGAGGTAACTACACATGGGTGAATGCATGAAGATGGGTTACATTTTTATGTCAAATGTGGCGAAGAAATTTTAAATTTTTTCTCTTTTATCGAGTTTAAACCCTCAAAATTGATACAATCATTTTGAATTTTGATTTGGAGTAAAAATACAATTTGTGGAGAATTATGTTGTTGTCCTAATGATATTTGTTTAAAAAAAAATTAGTGTTGTATAATCTGTCAATTTTCCACTAAATGAAATGTTTTCCCTTACAAATTTTCACAAATCTTAAGAGGTATGCATGTGTTCACATCACATAACTTAGTCTAAAATGTGTAATTTAAGAAAAATATATATATGAGCATGATGTACATGAAATTTTCAATTTTTTAAATAAATTGAAAAACCAAGAGTGCCCTTTTGAATAGAACTCGTAAATGAAGATAGTGGTATTTTTTGAAATTTTTTTATTGTGTATATTTTATGTTATTGATTTTTTGTTCAGCCCCTTTGAAACTGTCCAAAAAATCTCAAGCATTATGTTTAAAAGAAATTAGAGGAAAAATATCATATAAATCTAAAAGTGTCAAACTCATATTCCATTAGATAGAGGATTCTTTTGCGAATCCAACATTATCAACTCCGCCACTTAAGGATAATTTTGACCCTAAATCCGCCAGGGTACAAAATGGTGTTGCTGAGAAATCTGCAGAAGGGGAGCTAAAACCCTGTTTTTTAGGCCCTCAGTAGCTTGATCAAGTGCTTGAGATAAAATTTCAAATAACTCAATTAAGGGCTTAAGAAGCCGTCTATCGATCACTTAACGTGGTTAAATAAAGGCTTGATTTAGCTTTAAGGCTCAATCTAGCTTTAAGGCTAGATATAGCTTATAACTCTATCTAGATTGTTAGGCTTGATCGAGACCATATCTTGATAAATATTTAAGGCTTGATCAAGACCATAGCTTGATTAAGGCTTGATTGTGCCAATCTTTTTAATTCCATTCCAAGGTTGTATTGGTGGAAAATTTCAAAACCATGGCTCCGTCGACCCTATTGCTTAATCGAGCCATTATCTTGATTAAGCTCCTAGATAGCCTTGGGTTACACAAGAGCTTGATTTAAGGTTTGTTTTAATTCTTAATCAAGTTATCTGTAATCCCTCAAACATCTCGATTGAGGGCTCAAATATTGCTCAATCAAGAGCTTAAAATGACTCAATCGAGTTGTTTTTTTCCACCCACAACATGCCCTATATTTCCAAAAAGTGTAACCCAACTTCATGCATAGACAAAAATATTTAAAACCCTCATTCAAGCACCATTCAAGGCCATGCTTTTTGAATGCAAATTTATGCAAAACCTATTTTTTAACTATATGTGTTAACCTAAAAAGGATATATCATGTTTAGGAATGTCAATTGTTGCTTCCCCTACATTCACACTCATGGTTTCCACTCAATAATGATAAATTGATAAAACACAAGTGCATCCCTAAGGGAAATTTGACTTCCATAGCTATGGATAATCTACACAATTCAAGAATTTCTTATGAATTTCTATCGTAACTCAAATCCCATTTTACAAAGAACAATACATCATCGATAAATGGAAAGTGTGACAAAGTTTAATCTCTTCCCATCTTTACACTAGAAATTATTGTTAGAAACCAAGATAATACTAAGAGGGGGGTGAATTAATATTGTGATGATTTTAGAACTTTCTTTCAAAAAGTAAGGAATATTAAAACACCAATAAATACTTCAGAAACCATACATATAAGCATCACAAGAATCAAAACAAGAAGCACATATTAAATGCGTAGATTATTTAATCTTTTCATCAATTGCTTTTACAAAGGAAAGCTTAAACTTTCCTTTTAAATGTTATCTTACATCCACCAGAAGGAAGGAGCTACTCCCTAATTTACGAGCTACCACTGAAAAGAGCTACCACCCTTGGTTTATCAGCTACCATTGAAAGGGGATATTTCCCCTGGTTTATAAACTACCATTGAAAGGAGCTATTACCCATGATTGTTTACTAGCCACTCCTGGAAGGAGCTACAACCCCTGATTTTCAAGTTGTCACTTGCTTAACCAACTTGATTCATCTTTCATCTCATTTTCAAACTTAAATCATGAGAGCCTATTTCTCATAAAACAAAACAATCCCAGCTCATGCAATCAACAAAAATAACCTTCAACACCTTCGACACCTTCTCTGATCTTTGATTAATTCACCAACACACACCAACAATAACAACAACAACCTTCTTGCTAATTCAGTTATGCATATAAATAATTAGAGCTAATATTTTTAGATTTAGAACTTTATTTAAGTTCATCTCTTAATCATCCATGAATTTATATTTTTACCTATATTTTACTTTTGTTACGTCTTCTTGACATGTTCATATTGTCTTCATACTTTGGTTTGTTTTTTCTAAGGTGAGAACCTCAGTTTAACTGCTAATTTCTTCAATTTTAGACATACAGGGTTGTTGATGGTGTTGGACCTGCCAACATTAAGGGGATCTCCCTAATATGAGTTCCCAACTAGACCTCACACCGTTTAGAGTAGGGGTCACAATAGTGGGTGGTGATGTTATGCCTTGACTTGCGAAAACACACAGAGTAAAGTATGGTAACTTTAGGTGAGAGAAAATATGTGACCCCGCAGAGCGTCAAGTGTGATGCATGAAGGTTCCAACACATGAATGGAAAAGGAAGTGCACCCTTTGGAAGCCTGTAACATTATGTAGCTTGAAAGGAACACACGAGCATAATGACATCACAAGCTAAGATGCAGAATATTCCACAAGTTAAAGTGATGAATTAATACAACAATACGCATTTAATGAGATTCATACAAATGCAAATGAAATAGTTCATAAGATTAAGCGTAAGTTAAATAACATACATTGTAAATACAACAAGAATAGTCCTACTATATCCACAACATATGCATGAAAGCGTGTTGGATCTAATTTTATTATTATAAGTGAAATTTCCACTCATACATACACCATTGAAAGACCACTAGCCCAAATAGTGGAACATTAAAGTCAAGAACACTTGCTCCTCCAAATAAGTATACTTGGTCTATGCTACGTAGAATCCAAGGCTCTTCACAATACTCCCAAGCTCCTTTAAGCCTAAGAATATCCAAAAGCTTGGCTCCCAAAATCTTGTTACATAAGTTATGAGGTTCTATTTATAATAAGAGGGGGTGACTCTTCAACTCCCCTATGTGACCTTTGGACTACCCTTATGAATCTTCATATTATTTACAAAAAAGACTCATTGCATTACATCATGACTCTTCATATTCCAATATTGACACTTGGAATTTCACTTACAGCATAATTCCAAATAATATTACATTTTACACTTGTACCCATATAAGACAAAATAGGGTCAAGACAACTTGAGAGCCTAACAAGACATAGCACTCTGATGATTGAGTTTGGGATAAATGTAGATAAACAACCTCTACTTGGTATTTCTCGGTCACATATTTGTGCCAAGCTTGATATTGTGTGATGATGTCCCCAAATTGTGTGATGGTGTCTAGTTGGAAGTGGACTCTAGCCTCCACGACATCCAGGTACAATGTCTTGGAACCAGTTTCAAGTTTGTTCTTAAGAATGAGCAACATTGTTTTGACTTGGATAGGACCACTTATGTACTTTTGCATGTTCTCTTTGTTCAAATCTAAATCCTCCTTGGTGGCAATCTATTTCAACTGCTCCAAGTACTCTTTGATCTCCTATTGGAATTTATTCCTGGATTTGGCTTTGGTGAGTGAATCGACTGATGGAATCTGGTGTGTTCTCACCAAGACATACAAACTACTAAAAAACCATACATATGATGCCAGAATGCTACCAATAAATGAGGTGAGCTCCTTGTTTTTCTGAATCAACATCCGAACTTTCTCTTTCTCCAGCTCTACCCATGGCTTCATTTTGTTCACTAAGTCAAGTGGTGCCCATTTGTATTTCTTTGACCACTCTTCCACATAGGAAATGGGAACTTGCATGTTCTTTAGAGTTTTAACAAACAATTTTCCTTACTATTGTAAGTTATGCAAACAGACAACTTCTTTATGTACGGTGACAAACCCCTCATAGATCTTCTGCATGGTTTCTTTGAGTGTTGATACTTCAACAAGTATCGATGCTCTCATCTCCTGTAAGTAAAATTTTGCAGAAACTACATATTGGGTTGCTACGTGGAGGTGTTCTGCCTCTTGCCTTGTAACCTTAAAGTACTGTGCCAATTGCTTATTCTCGGTCATCAAATACTGAATGTTTGATCTTGTTGCTCCTACATAGGCCAAGTTAGTTTTGGCAATGGCATTTGGATGCTTCCTGGTGTCCGACACTATCACCCTTTCTCTAACGATTAGAGGTGATGCATGATCATCCGGAAAATGCTTTCTCCATTCTTGTACAATCCGCTTTTGGAACTCATCGAATGACATATTGTACACATCAATTATCATATCATCTTCTAGGGGAACAACACCCCCTTCCTCGCTCAGGGTTGCCTCTACTATTGGAGGTGGTGGAGACTGAGTCATGACTTGTGTTGTGCTCAACATTAGATCAAAATCTTTATTCTATGGCTCCTATTCCATCTCCATGTCTATCATTTCAATCAAGTGCTCAATATGTTGAGAAATCTCTTGATCCTACATATGTTCACCTTTCTCCTCAGTTGTTGGTTGGTTTTGTTCCTGCTCTTCAACCTCTATCGACATTGTTTCCTCTGTCGTTACACCTTTCCTTTGTTCTTCTTCCTTCTTCTACTTCTCTTCTCATTCTCTCCTCCTCAACTCCTATTCTTCCTTTAACTTTTGCTTTATCTTCTGCAACTTCAGTTTTGCTTCATGCAAGCTATGCTTTTCTCTTTTCCTCCGCTCCACCCTTTGTATCTTGTTCTTCCTCTTTTCTTCTGCTGCCAAATATTCTTTCATGATAATAGGATCTTATTTCATCTTGCAACTTTTTTCTCCCTATGGATTGTCGACAATCTTCCTCTTTCCCTTGTCCTTCATGGGATTGTTGCCTTCTGTTGATGTTTCTTCTGGAGTTACTATCATCTGTGGAGCAGCCTGTGAAGTCCCTGCTAAAATGACAGGATCATGTTAGACATAAAAGACACTTGGAAAGCAAATATTAGTCTTAAGAAAATCTACTTACAAGGCATGTTCAAGATGCAAAATTAGAATATGATGGGGAGGATTGCACAATTCTCATTGACAAGAGGGATTGGCTACCTATGGGAACTACGAACTATGCATTCCCAACAACCAAAGTTGAAGCTTGTGGCTTGGAACTACACAATGTGCAGTTCAACCTCGACAATGGTTTGGGAGAGCCTGTGCAATGGCTAAGGTGAAAGGCCAACTAGTGGAACTTCACAGTACGTAGTTGGAACCAACTTGTACTTTGCACTACATAATTCCAAAGGCCAAGCTTATGGCTTGACCCTTAGGATTGCGCAGTGCCTAGCCAAGAAAAGCGAAAATTGGCCAAGGAAAGTGAAAATATGCCCAAGGGAAGTGTTGAAAACAAGCATATCTGATAGATAGTGTGAGACTAAGTGCAAATCTGACTAAGTATGAGTAAATCCATGTAGATCAAGGACATAAATTAATCAAACTGAAGGAAAATCAAATATGTGAGGGGTGTCACAGCAACCACGACCATTGGTGAAGAAACAGGAAAACCAATTTAACACTTGTAAAAGCTAATCTAAAAATTAAAAGAACACTTCTACAAGTTAAAACAAGTTGAAACACCAAAAAATATGAAGAGAAATAAGTGAAACAATGCTCACACAAGAAAAATGACAAAAAACAATAGAAAAAGAGGCAAAAGATGACAAAAGTGAAACTCACCCAGAAAAGCGATGATGATCACACCAAAGGTTCCTTGATCTCCTCGAGAATGCTAGAGATCCAAGATCAAATGTGAAAATGAGCTCTAGAAGCATCTATTAAATAGATTTGAGGGAATTAGGGTTTATGACACACATTCCGAAAGTCAAGGAAAAAACGACACTTGGCAGAAGTTTATAAAAATAACGAAAATTCCTCCTTCAAGATGCTAAAAATATATCCCTATTTTTTAGGGATGTTTTTTTCTTTTTTAGCTTTTTGATTTTTTGATTTTTGATTTTTGATTTTATTTTTGATTTTTATTTTTTATTGTTTTGGGGAAACTCGTGACACACTACTAGGAATGACTGTGCAGTTTCAGGGAACTGGGCAACTTTTCGGCTTAGTGCATTGTGCATTTTCTCAGCTTAACGATGGATTGCATAGTTTCTGGGTTCAATGTTGGATTGCCTTCGATGGCTGTACACTTTTTTAGCTCATGGATAACTACCAGTCAGGACTGAAAATTTCCCATCATCAAGGTAGCTTGCCCTTAAGGATTGCACAGTTTCTGGAGGCAACCCCAGAACTGATGTGAGACCAAGTTGCGAGATCAACTTGTGAGTTAGAAAGATTAGCTAAGTGTGTGAAAACAAGTCAAATAAACCAAAATGAAAAAGATAATTCTCAGTCGAAGCATGAATACCTAAATTAGTGCAAGATTAGCTCATGTGGATAAGAAGGAAGGCTCCAAAATTGAAGCATAGGAAAAATTTTGGAGGGTGGTTGTAGCCATTACAACATTGGTGACACAGTGGTAGAACTCCAACTCTCTGAATGGATCTTGTCTCATGAAAAAAAGGTCTAGCTATTCTGGAAATATTGTTCAGCTAATTGATTATCACATCTTCTTCACTTAGCTTGAGTTAAAGATATAGTCCCTACCATTCTCTTCATCAGCAACACACATACCAAGCCAAGTCAGGATGAGTTGTTTTGATTGGGTATGAGGAGTATATAAGTGTACAAGTAAATAGATTGTCAAAGTCTTAGTTTTCATCTATGGTCTTGTTGTGGTGCCAACAGGCCTGGACAGTACCCGGACGTAGTCACTTTAGGAACACAAGCATTTCTCCGCTGCCAGTGAGCCTGGATAGTACCCCGACGAAGTTTCTTGCTTCACCTCTCTGAGTAGGAATCCTTTCTCTTATTTCGCCCTTTATTTCATTTTTCATTTTTTCCTTTCTATTTGTTCAAAGAACTATGCATAGGAACTTATTTATCTCATGGGGCAGAAGAGGGATCTTGACTTACTGAGAGCAGAAAAGGTTTTCCCTTCAGAGAAGGATGTTTATGTATAGCTCTGACATACTTGTTAAGGTTTTCCTCCTCTCCTTACTCTATTTGACTTGGTTGACTAGGATTAACTGAAAATAGAAGACCGACTAAAATAGGTGGTACTAGTTAAGAGTGCAAGCATCTTGATTTCACTATGACTCTCTCTAAAATGAATGTATTTTCCATCATAGTATCATCAACTAAAGGAAATGTAATATTAACATAAAGAGAAGAGATAAATAGATAACCAAGTGTTGATAGCAGTACAACTTCCTCTTGGATTTCACTAAGCTTGTCTAAGAAGACAAACATGGTCTCATGCGAAAACTAACTTATAAATGAAAAGAAAACAAACTAAAGGAAAGAAGTGGAGCGAAAGAGAAACAAAGTGAAGAAAATCAAAGGAAACAACAAAGAAAAGAAAAACTACTACTCCTAACCTAAACAGAGCGTAGGCCAAACTTACGTAAAGCGATACTTCTAATGTCACAGTCGATGCATTGGTTGGCCTATATAGGCGAGGGAATGCATGTCAAGAAAGATATACAAGTATAAGAACAAACAAGAAATATAAGACAATACAAACCAAAATGTTCGAAGTTTGAATGAACATGTAGAAAAGTAAAAATGAAAAGTGCATGAAATACACTTTGCAGGTGTACCATAGTGTTTAAACAAACTGTGAATCAAATACATGCAGGAATAAACTTGAAAGGAGAGCGAACATGAATAAAGAAGAAAATGTTCTCTTTGCTACTGTGCTTGCCATGTATGACTCCTAAAATGACTAAGCAATAGGATCATCTGATACAGATGGAGGATGCGAAAATTGTAAAATAGATTGATTTCCAATGTGTAGGAGAGAGTAATGAGGAGCTTGGAAAGATTTAACACATTTTTAATAGGAAGTGGAACTCACCTCAAGACTATGAGAACCTAACATAACCATCATCTCAGGCTGAAGTACCTTGATAGCTTAGGGAAGTTCCAATTAATCATAAGATGTATTATCAAAGATCGATGGATTAGAAGGAGGTCATCCTCCACCACAGATTCTTGTTTAGATTCCCATGCATGCTCATCGAAATTGATACTGTGGGTTGGTTTTTCAACACCAACTCCATCTAGAACTTGATCCTCATGAACATTAAAAAATAGATTCGAAATAGTTGAACACAACACATCATAATCCGTAGGATCAGAGGGATCAAAGGACAAAGGACAAGGAGATAACACTCCATCACAACCATCGAACTAACAGTCGAAACCTGCGTTGAAATTATAGGTCTGTGAGGCGGGAAAGATGGTGGTAGATCAATCCTGCCTCAAACTACAGAACTAGAGTTGTTTAATGAGAAGAGCACGAAGGGTCACTTGGAAAAAAAGCCTTGTTTGTCACAGATTGAGAAGCTTTAACATAGAGGTACGTTAGGAGAGGTTCAAAAGATGCAAGTTCATATGTATTTTCTGAAATGTGAACAAGATATTGAAATATTCATGTCAAGAACTTCCAATCAACTTCATCTTTCAGAAATTCAAAACACAAATGTATGAAACAATTGTGAAAATGGCGCAATGATTCATTAGGTGATTTTCACAATTCGAAAATTTTCTTGCACTGATGTTTATGATCATACATATCAAAAGCGTGAAACAAATATGTGACAATATGTTTGAAAGAGTGTATGGAGGCATCTGAAAATGTGTGACACCATTACCTTACGTGCCCTTCAAACATGAGAATGAACAACCTACAACCGACATCCTCACAATGGATGCTGTGCTCTGTGTAGAAATCAATAAAATGAGCAGTATGCTCAAATAACATTATCTCACCCTCTCAAGGAACATACACAAATTTATGTTCATGTGGCTTGGGAACTTCTCTTGGCATATTAATTGAGTCATTAAACAATTAAGTGGATGAAAAACTTAAGGGGCATTGCAAATTTCCTCACCCTCCTTGCCAACCATTTTTCCAAAGGGTTCTAAAAGCTGGGTTTTTAGTCATGTTGGGCATATAATCCACCATAATGTTTATCCCTCTTAAGGATTGATAGAATCTTACACTTTTGAATCCTTCTATTAGATTTTGAATATAACAAATCAACATTCTCAACTGAGTTTCCTTTTGAAGAGTTTTGTTTACCATATGTCAAATGATGATATCTAAATACACTATTACGAATCAAACATTTCATATGTTTTGACTCTTCACTATCAAGAGTCATTTCCAAAGGGCCAAGGCTTCCACATGATTGTTTATTGTTTTTCCGATTCTATGGAAAATAAATTTCCTTCCTTTCCTTCAAGGTAAAATATTAACACACCCAATAGGATGAGGTGTAAAATATTCTTTCTAGTGATGCTTGTGGCCATAAGGCATTCTGCCAATTCCCACCCCCCAATTAAATGTCCATAACACTATAATAGAAGACCAAAAATGAACTACACTCGAGTCTTAAAGAGTCCATTGGTGACATTTCTTTCCAAACATAGGAATAAGACTCTAGTTAGACAAGACATGACAAGAAATCAAATCTCTCGTTCATGGGCTATACAAATATATTTAGGTATTGTGCCAATTCCCAAACATAAAGACATGCACTATGGTCCATCCCATCCTATCAAGCTTAATGAAGGTTAAAGCCCTCAAGAATGTTTGAGCAGCATGTCCAATAGTCCTAAGGAACATATACAAATTTATGTTCATTTGGCTTTGGCACTTCTCTTGGCATATTAATTGAGTCATTAAACAATTAAGTGGATGCAAAACTTAAGGGGCATTGCAAGTTTCCTCACCCCTCTTGCCAACCATTTTTCCAAAGAGTTCCAAAAGCTAGGTTGCTAGCAATGTTAGGCGTAGAAGCCACCATAATGTTTAGCCCTCTTAAGGAGTGGTAGAACCTTACACTTTTGAATCCTTCTATTGGATTTTTAATGTAACAAATCAGCATTCTCAATTGAGTTTCATTTGGAGGAGTTTTGATTACCACGTGTCAAATGATAACCATTAAATGCACAATTACAAATCACACATTTTATATGTTTTGGCTCTTCATTATCAAGAGTCATTTCCAAAGGACCAAGGCTTCCCTATAATGTTTGGGAAGCTCATAAAATTGAATTTAATCCGTGAAAGGTTTGAAAATGAGGGATATTATATGTGTGTGTTGGGGCTTCAAAAATGAATAATTTTAGTGGGATTATAGTATTATAATGATTAAAATAATTATCTATATATATAAATGAAAAAAATAGATTTATTATTATTATTTTTAAATAAACTTGTTTATTAATAAAAATAAAATAAATAAAACATATTAATTCTAGAAAATCTTGAATAGACAAAAAGGTGCTCTATAATGCCCAACTTAATTGAAGTATATTAAATTTTTTATTAACAAAATTTTGTGAAATATACAGGGTTATATGACCTCATAGACCTTCTCTCAAGATTATAATTAAAGTAAATTTAGTTATTCCAACCTGCATTTTCTCCCCTTGGACTTTTTCATTAATTGATGTAAAAATCAGTTAGTTTGTTTTTCTTTCTTTTCTAGGAAGAAATTGGCTGTGTCGCTCCAAATTCTTACCCTTTCGGAACAATCCTAAAGTCATTTGAAATTCAAATAAAGTTTTTTCTATTTAATAATATTTTTATAATATTAAAAACTATATTTTTTTAAATAAATAAATAAAATATTAATTTTTTAATAAAATTAAAAACATAAATATTTAAAATATTAATATAAAATTGCATTTATATTAAATTTAAGTTATTTCCATGTTATTTAAATTTATATTTCATTTTAAGTTTGCACATTAAAAATCTATCATTTTAAATATTTATTTTTTAAAAAATAATTTGATATAGTTATTATATAAATTAATCTTACTTTAAATTTGTATGTAATTTTAAATTTACATGTATTTTATTTTTAATATTATTAATTAATTTTTTTAATAGCTAAATTCAGGAATGTTTACCTCATTTTATTTATAATATTTGCTTTATAAAAATTGTTTTATTATTATTATTTTTATTTATTTATTTTTTTAATATTTATGATTAAATTATATTTTATTTAAGTTTGAATGAAGATTTTTATGAGTGGGAATGAAGTTTTTTTTTAATGGGAAAATAATTAAATTTCATTTCATTTAAATATGAATGAGGATATTTATGAGTCAGAATGAGGATTCTTTTAAGCCGGAAAATAATCAAATTTAACGAGGATACTTATGAGCGTGAATGAGGATTCTTTTAAGCCGAAAAATAATCAAATTTAATGAGGATACTTATGAGTGGGAATGAGGATTCTTTAAGCCGGAAAATAATCAAATTTAACAAGGATACTTATGAGCGAGAATGGGGATTCTTTAAGCCGGAAAATAATCAAATTTAACGAGGATACTTATGAGCGAGAATGAGGATTCTTTTAAGACGGAAAATAATCAAATTTAACGAGGATACTTATGAGCGGGAATGGAGATTATTTTGAGTGGGAATGATGATTCTTTTAAGCTGAAAAATAATCAAAGTTAACTTCATTTAACCCAGAATGAGGATTCTTATGAGCGGGAATGAGGATTCTTTTAAGCGAGAAAAAGAAAAAAAGAAATTATAAAAGGGCACAACTTTGTTCTAGTAAAGGGATAGGAAAAGCCATACAAGGAATGCGAGAAGAAGTACTGTGAGGATACTTATGAGGGGGAATGAGGATTCTTTTAAGCTAGAAAATAATCAAATTTAATGAGGATACTTATGAGCGGGAATGAAGATTCTTTTGAGCGGGAATGAGGATTCTTTTAAGCGGAAAATAGTCAAATTTAACTTCATTTAACCTAGAATGAGGATTCTTATGAGCGGGAGTGAGAATTCAGGATTCTTTTAAGCGAGAAAAAGAAAGAAAGAAATTATAAAAGGGCACGACTTTGTTCTAGTATAGGGATAGGAAGAGCCATACAAGGAATGCAAGAAGAAGTATTGTGTGTATGTGGAATATTTGGGTAAAATGCAGCGATGTGGAATGTTTGGGTAAAGATGCAGCAATAGTGTATAGCTCTGATAAGAAGATGACAAGAAACTTTGGGTAGAAGATGGCTAAAACTTTGGGTAGAAGATGGCTTTAGCCGGAATGAGGCTTCTTTTAAATGGGTAAGAGGAGCAAGAAATTATAAAAGACCCTTTGTTGTAGTAGAGGGATAAGGAGAGGGATACAAGGAATGCAAGAAGAAACACTCTGTGTATGTGGAATATTTGGGTAAAGATGCGATTTTGGGTAAAATGGAGCCACAATATAGAGTCCTGATAAGAAGATGACAGGATCATGGTTTCAGGTAAGTTCCTGCAAGTTATTCTTTTTTTGTTGATTTGCATGTTTTTTATAGACTTCTCTTCAAATTCTTTAAAAATCAATTTAAATAAAAATTTTGATTTTGTGTTTTATTAGTTGATTTCTATTTGTGATTATGTAAGTATATTTGATTTTTTTTGTTGTTTTACACAATATGCACTTTTGATGGTTAAAATATGGTTTTATGGATGATTTTTTTGCTTATAATAGAACATGAATAGTAATAGTAATATCATAGCCCTAACCCTAATTTTATAGTAGATATTTTTTTTAAGAACATAATTATTTGCATCATTGTTAATCCAAAATTCCGTTCCAGCACTGTAAACCCAAAATTCCCTTTTCTATTGAAAAGAAAGAAAAATTCCTAACCCTAACCCTAACCCTACTTTTATAGTTGATATTTTTTTTAAGCAAATAATTATCCTCATTAATATAAATCCAAAATTCCTTTACATCCCTATAAATCCAAAATTTCCTCTTCTATAGAAAAAAAACAGAAAAAAAAAATCCCAAAATCCCTAAAAGCAAAAAGAATTAAAAATTAAAAATCTCGCTCCCCCTTATCATGTGCTCTTTTTCACCACCATACTGATGTGCTCTTTTTCACCACCATACTGCTGGGAAGGAACAGTACAACACATTCGAAAGGAAAGTAGGCTATCCCTGTTGATATCTAATAGCAGCGCGTAATGATTAGGAAAAGAGTCGATGAATCCACTGTAGAATGAGCCAGTGGATCCACTTTAAAATATGTTCTATTTTTGCAGCCCTAGAAAAGGCATCAAACCCTAGTACGTTCTTTGAAATCTAAATACCTTCATAAACTTCCGATTATAAATAATACACTGAAGTTGTAAGTTGAATACGTTATGAATACATGCTATAAACAGATTTTCTGACTAGAAATGTGTTCAGATAAGAGTCTCTTGTGAAACTTCAATATGTTGTGATACAACAGATGAGGCAGCCAATATAGAGATCAAAGATACACAGGATTATGTTGAAGAGATCTAAAGAACAAAACATTTAAAACCATAAAGGGCACGAATCAAAACATAATGTTAACCACAGATTTACAGCACACTAAAGAAAGAAATAAAAAATATTTAGTGCAAGTCTCCATATCCTATGATGCCGCAGATCAGAGAGCCAACTT
This sequence comes from Pinus taeda, assembly GCA_000404065.3. Classification (NCBI taxonomy): domain Eukaryota; kingdom Viridiplantae; phylum Streptophyta; class Pinopsida; order Pinales; family Pinaceae; genus Pinus; species Pinus taeda. The sequence goes on along the minus strand of APFE030937252.1, from coordinate 5,846 downwards.
GAAGGTTGAATAAAGGATCTAATGGAAGAGATTTAGAGACTAAAACCTAAAAGAACATAAGGATATCTATACTAAGTTACTGAAATGGGAAAAGGAAATCAGAGGCAAATAGGAACAGAACTAACAGAACTATAAATTGGTTACAGGACTCTGGACCATCTTAACAGAAAAATGGAAGAGGTTCCAGAGGGTTTCAGCAAATTTAAATGAACTCACTTCTGATCTCTCAGCTTATATATTAGTAATGTACAAGTGTACTGTCAAGATAGGAATGGGAACCAGAGTAACAAAAAGGGGGGCTTTTGGTTTCAGGGGATAAGAAATCTAAACAGAGTACCTTTCCAAAATATATTATAGATAAAATCAATCAATAATCTTGTAATAAATTGTCAAGAAGGAAATGGAAATGAGAACATAAGCTAAACTAGAAACAAGTCTTTTGCTGAAGCTTCTGGTAGAATAGACTACATGAATCTCACATTGATGTCATATGTAGAATAAACTACATGAATCTCACATTGATGTCATATCTTCTGGTAGCATGGACTACATGAATCTCACATTAATGTCATATTGAGAGAAGGTAAAACCAAACCGTGTATGTGGAATTTGCTAAGTTGCGAAGACATTCATTCTAGGTTACTGGAATGGGAAAAGGGAAACAAAATGGGAAGTAGTAATGAAATTATAAATTGGCCTAGAAGGTTTCAGGGAATCTAAATGAAACCCTTTCTCTTCTCTCAGTATATATTATAAATTTGATTGGTAATGTACAATTGTGGTGTCAAGATAGGAATGTGAACAAAAATGTAGCAAGAAATGGGCTACTTTTCAGGTGATAAGAAAACTGGAATAATCACCTTTCCAAAATATATTGTAGATACCAATATATTACTAATCTAGATTTTACTAATTATTATCTATCATATGGGGAATTTCTCATATTTGACTAATCCATGTCTCTAATAAACCCAAAAGAAAAACAATGAAAGTCTGACTTACTGTATTGAGGTTCTTTGAATTCCATAAATGGTCTCCATTTTACGGGCATTCTTCCTACTGCTTAATGACACGATTTTTGCAGTCAAGCGATGCACAACCAACTTCATATGATGTCATTTGTTTTCACAAGGTTTGCATTTATTCTATCATATTATATTATAGTAATTTTTACAAATAAATTATTATAGATATGAATTGAAAAAAGATAAAATAATAAAATTTACGGAAACTATATTATGCAAAATGGCTTTAGTTCATTAATATTTTTTTTGGCCTTTTGCCTGGTTCAATGGATATATATTATGGGTTAGCGTAATAGTATATTAAAATGATGTGATACCTTAACCTAAAACTTATGCAATTCTTGGGGATTGATAACATTTTTGTACTGAAGGCTCATATCATATGAAGTTGGTTGTGCATTGAGTGATTGGAAAGTGCATTTCACTGGGACATATGATCAATGATTTAAAGTGGACATCATCAATGATTCAACCAATCAATTGTATGTACAGTTAAATGGAACCCAAGAGAGTAAGTAACACTTCTATTGCTTTTCTTTCTTTTGGGAGTAGAAGAAACCTGGGTTATGCTAGTTGCAATGAGACATTCTCATTGCAGGGATAATGATTTAATAAAATGTTGATTGTTCTGTTAATCTGGAATAGTTTATAGTGTTTGACTATGTTAATCTGGAATAGTTTATAGTTTATAGTGTTTGGCTATGTTAATCTGGAATAGTTTATAGTGTTTGGTGTTTGACTATTGTGATGCTCTGTTGCTTAAATTTCTTATATAACATCAAATGTCTTATGTAATCTGTTTTTCATAGTCTGTTAATCTGGAATAGTTTTTTGACTAAAATTTCTTATATAACATCAAATGTCTTATGTAATATGTTTTTTTTAGTCTGTTAATCTTGAATAGTTTATAGTGTTTGACTATGTTAATGTGGAATAGTTTATAGTTTATAGTGTTTGGCTATGTTAATCTGGAATAGTTTATAGTGTTTGACTATTGTGATGCTCTGTTACTTAAATTTCTTATATAACATCAAATGTCTTATGTAATCTGTTTTTCCTGACTTTATATTTCTACATATGTCCATCTCAAGCATAATGATTTTAAAATGTAGTTTGTTCTGTTAGCGTGAAATAGTGTAGAGCCTTTCATTTGACTATTGTGATGCTTTGTTGCTTAATCTGCCTGTAATATCAAAATAGTTTATGTCATGTTCTTTTCTTAGTTTATACCATTACAGATGGTACGAGAGACCTATCCTATGTTATGCTATTAGCATCTTCTTGATCCTATTCTCATCTCATTCTCATCTCAACATTATATTTGTACGTTACTGATTGATTTTAAATGCATATTATACCTTGGACAAGGGGATGTGTGTTCATGTTAATATTTTCCAATTTGGTGTCTTGGCTGTAGCATAACCCGGAACCCTCAATATCATTACATTCCTATTTTGTGTTCTCTTTTTCATTTTCTAGTTTCTGATAATAAAGAGTGGGTGTCCTTGCAACTTGGCAATTTATAGGCATTCTCTGTTTAGTTTAAACCTCTATTAATATGTATTCCTATGACCTGAAGTACGATATTTTCTGAATATACATCATGTGTCTGACTACACTTGTGATCACGTAAGAGTCTCTTGATGAAACCTCAACATATCTGAATAGACATCACGCGTCTGACTAGACGTGTTATCACGTAACATTCTCTTGTCAAACCTCAATATCCTGAGTATGTGTGCAGGAAAAAAGATCACATATTTGGATGAAGTGATGAGGTTTTTTTTAAAGTAGTTTTTACAAAGTTAATTACTTAAGAATTTAAGGAATTTAGTTTTTTTTGAAACATTAAAAATATTTAGTTTTTTTTGTTGTTCTGGAAAAATTCATAATGAAAATGGATGTGCATGGATTTTTCACTTCTAAAAGTATAAAAGATATAGAAAACAACAAATTGATAAGATGGAATATATGGTTAGAAAAAATTGATATTGAGTTTGATTATAGAGCAGGTAATAACAATGTTTTTATTGATTTCTTAGTCAGGGAATTTCAAGTGCCAATCAAGATAGTGAAAATGGTAGCAAGCAAGCTCTTATTTATTTCTTAATTAGGGAATTTCAAGTGCCAATCATGCTAGTGAAAATGGTAACAAGCAAGCAAGAATCAAGAGAGCAAGAGAATCCAGATATTTTGGGTCTTACTTGCAGAATAAAGACATGTCCAACAGAAATTCAAGAAAAAATATTTGAAAAATGGGCTTATCAATCCAATTCATATGATAACACAGAAGAATGGAGAAGCAAAGGATATTGCACCACCTACATAGATAAAAGTGACAATGGAAGGGTTTATTTGGAATTCTACAGGGCACATATAGATGATTGGTCTTCTTTATTAAATTTTCTTAAGTTTCATAAAGAAGTCATTATTGGCTTTGATTGTAGCCTTTTGATGAACAATCCATGGAGTTCTTTATTTGAAATATTTATTGCCAAATATGTTCCTTGCACTGATGAAAGCCTCAAAGATGCGGATTTAATCATAGTTCTTCAATCAGATTTGAAAGATGCTGCACGATTTAACTTATGCTTCAAGTTTGCTATTACATTTGAAAGTATCAAAGTATCTTCACTTGATCAGAAATCAAATCATGAAGAACCAAGATTCCAAATAAAATCCACTTTTTCCAGCTACCCCATATCTGAAGAAATATTTGTTAAGTGCTTAAGAGAGAGTCCTTTTGAAAGATGTTTCTCTTATCATATCATGGAATATGGCTCAGATCTAGAAGAAGATGATCCAAATGACATGATACCTCCTACTAGTTGAGCAAAGTGAAGTAGGTGGGTGTTATATAATAATACCATGATAGTTGGCATGTGACTATCTAGTTGTGTTGTCAAAGTCATGTTTACTTTTTGTCTTCTCAAGTTGTATGGACAATGTTGAGTTTTTAACAGGTTTTCCAAATCCTTCCTAGTGTGTTATAAAAGGAATGTTCAAGATCATTATTAGAAATTCCGTGTATCTAGAGCCCAATCTACTAAGATATTTTCCAAATTACTGGTTTTGCAAGAAGAATTAGTGTTGGAGTTTGTATCAAATATCGGGTTTCTAAGCTTCTTGAATTTTGCAAGACTTTCTTTAATATAAGTAGTAATTTTTGTATCTCTCAATTTTGTATATGTATCAATATAAATATTAAGTTCTCTAAAGTTTTTGGGTGCTATAGAAATTCTTTGTTTTAATATGTATTTCAACTTTTATGATATGGATTACCCTTTAAGTATGTTTAAGAAATAATATTAAATTATTTAGTCTATAAGATATTGTAATTTTTTTTAAATTGAGTGGATTTAGTATTATTTTAACTTTTTCCTATTTATTTAAATTATTATTTTTCATTCTTAAATAAGAATTCCTTTTAAAATATAATTAATTATTTTTCCTTCTTAAATAAGAAGTTTTCATAGTCCAAAAATTTAGATCAAACAATGGGTTCTTGATTTGAATCCCCTAAATTAAGCATTATTTTATATCAACAAATTTATTGTGAATGCCATTTACAAATATGAAAAAGCAATATATATTTTTTTTATAGTCCAAAAATTTAGATGAATCAACTATTGTTACTGTTTTTAGGTATTACTTCTCATAAGTGGGTTCTTGATTTAAATCCCCTAAATTAAGAATTATTTTATATCAACAAATTTATTATAAATTTCATTTACAAATATAAAAAATGATTCTTTAAATCTTATAAATGATTTATTTTTAAAATTTTACTCAAGAAAAAATAAAAAACTTAATTATTCAAATGATAAAAACAAAAACTTAAATGATTTTTTTTGATAAAATATGTTTTCCCTTTTTCTCATATTTGATAAAAACTTAAAAACAAATCAATATGTATAAGAAATAATAATTCATTTAGTTTTTTTTAAATGGTAACTATATTTTTTATAATTTTGTTAATATTTTTATAGTTTTTATAATCATTATTTGTCTTAAATAAACTAATTTTATCTATATCAATATCATACATTGGTGGAAAATAAAATTTTAAATTACTCTCATGTATAATATTTGCAAACTCACTTTAAATTTTAATTTATAAAGTTTAATATATGAGATTCACTTCCTTTTATTAATTTATTGATAATCTGGTTTTTGTTGTTAGAATATCTCATCCTTTGTTTTTTTTTTAATATAACACTTTGTTGTAATATTTTTTTCAATATAATTATATTTTCTAAATTAAATTAATTATAAAAGTAATGTGATCATTTTATTTATTTGTTATTTTAATTTGAAGATTTGAATTCAATAAATACAAAGCTTTCTATATAGTAATGTAAAACTAAGTGTATCATTAAAATTTTCTTATTTAAATTTTTTAAGCTTTTCTAGGTGGTAAAGAGTAATACATTTTAAATCATTTCATTTTATATCTCATTCATGTTTTTATGTGCCATATTTGTGTTTCTTTTTATGAGCTTTGTCTTAATGTGCATCTGCATATTGTATCACACTTTGTGTCCCTAACATGCTTTGTGTCTATATTTATAGCGTATGTCCCGTGGAGATCATATTCACGACGATACTGTAGTAGGTAAACTTGAAGGGGAACAAGACATGACGTGAGGGTTTGTTGATCTACCCCGTGATGATTTTGTCAAAAAAGATCAAAGTTGTGGTATTTACTTCACTCAATATTGGGTGTCTATGCCAGGTGTTATGCTTGTGGCTTTAGGAGGTATTCACGTTTAGCATATGCCTACTTTGACACAGATCTTTGGGGATTATTTCATACTACAG
>APFE030937241.1:196569-234334 GCA_000404065.3 Pinus taeda | reverse complement strand
AATAATTTATTTAGAGAATACTAAATAATTTTATGGTTGCCATGATTAGCATCATTATATCCTGGCAATCATTGATGTTCGCATAAAATTATTTAGCATCATTATAAAATAGAATATAACCAACTCAGTATATCTCTTCTTTTCATGACTTTTCCTACATATCATAATGAATGGCTTCACTCATTTATACCATAAAAAGCAAATTTATGAAGCTAAATCAAATATATAAAATAGAATATAACCCACTCAGTATATCTCTTCTTTTCATGACTTTTCCTACACGTCTTTCAACATATCTTCAATGAATTTGAATTTTCATAGACTTAAAATCTGGGTAATGGACAACAAGTTTATGAAGGAAAAACTACACACATTTTGAAGCGTAGTTCTTTTTTTTTTTTTTTGAAATCAAACTAATTTAAAAGTTTAGATAAGATTCACATTACCACCACGATTTCATTGCCATGAATTCCAACTGGATTATATGTTACACTTCAGCATTTGTTTTCCATCCATTGTAGAAAAAAGCCGAAATTTTCCATCAATTAATATATATATATATACCGTGTACAATAAGCAACCTTACTTGACTTTTTTACGGAAAATATTTTTGTTTTTCAAACAACTTATAATTAAATCAGGAATTCTGGCATTCACATTTCGTATGCTCCAACGCCATTCAAATTTTAAAGCAGTGCCGGCACAAATATATAAAGTAACCTTCTATACATGGAGGGACTCAATTTAAAAAGTTATTCAAGGCTTGGCTTGGATGAGCCATGTTAATTATTCTTTAGTTGCATAATGCGTTCCCCGTTCAACAGATAGACGAGACTTTTTAAGTCGTTGCCTCAACTGCATTTCATTTGCCTGTAAACTTAATTCAGAGAGTTACGGGGAAGCTACTCACTGAAAGCCCATGGTTTTTTTTTTTTGGGTTTCCAAACTTATTGGAACATAAGAAAGCTTGTTTATGTAGATAAAAGGCTATAGATATAGTCAAGCAATCTGATATGTTATCTCTTTATTCCACTTGATTAACCCCTTTTATGTGGTTCAGTTTTTTTAGCCATTTCAACATGAAAAAAATTCATACGCGTCTATTAAGTTATAAAACATACAAAAACAAACAAAAGTCAATCTTCAACACAGTTTATACTTATGGTTCAGCATGAACTCCAGACAAAACTAAAAAACCTCAAGTCAACTATCATGTGAATCGTTGTAAGCCTACACTGTATAAAACTCGGACACCAAACTTTGAACTTCAGAAAGTACGGGAGCTCGATTGTGGAAAACTCGGGCGTGTTTACAAAAGGCCCTAAATCTCATATAACCACATGTTAACGCTTATCTCAACCATCAACACAGCTGACAAAATTTCATTAATCCGCAAAGCGATGAATAAGCTCGAGTGGAGACCATCCCGATCAAAACTAGACGGAAATGGAAATGAAAGCACGCATGACACGTTTTCAAGACAACCACCACCCTTTCAGAGTGAGATTTAGATTTAAAAAAAAACAAAACAAAAGCATGCGAATGAATTCAGTTCCTGGTCGGCAACGGGAAGAGCCCATAACAGTTCATTGTATAATTCCCAGCAATAAAACGTAAACTTCCAATGCACTAAAACCCTAAACCCTCAATATTTACAGACAGAGAATCATTTAAAACTGAAATAAACTGTAATTCTTACATAAGGGTGCTCCGATACCAATTGTTAGATTTACTTTGCGGGTTTCCCTAATTACTTTAAACCCTAACCAAGATCTATTCCTTTGCAAGAAATTAAAATTAATGTACAGCGGAACTTACTTTCCATCTTCAAAGGCTCCTGGTCTTGACTTGAGTTGTTGGCTCTTGAATCCTTCCAAGAGCTTGCAATCCTTTTCTCTGGCTATCCTTGATAGAGTATCAAGTCTTCAATAGAGCAGACAATTTTCTGAGTGATTGCAAGCCTTGGAGACTTAGCCCTTTTATAGCAGTCCCAATCCTAGGGCAGCCGAAATTTAGCTGTCAAGAAATCTGGACAGCCGAAATTTAGCTGTCAAGAAATTTATTACTGCTATTATTTCAATCAATTATAATCGGTCCATTAACAATTATAATTGATTAAAATTATTCTATATGTATTTGTATCCAAATCCTTATTTAAATACGTATAATGCCATGAATTAATTAATCACATTATTTGGCACATTTAATCATTATATAAATGTAATCTTGCTGACAATATTTGATATCATAATCATAATGCACGTATGTCCAGCCTAATTATTGTAATTAGACGTCTCTAAATCCAACACATTCCACATTTCCTTATTTCCAACACTGTCAACTGTTTCAACTGTGAAATTTCAACTGATAAATTTTTCAATTTCGGGCACTCAGAAAGCCACAAGTACCTCAAGCCTTTGAGGTGACCAAGCGAAGTCGGTAGCCCTTCCAAACCACTTAATGATATAGCTTCCAAATTGCTCAGTACTTCTAGGCCTCTGGGCAAATTCTTTGAGGTTTGTTCCAGACAAGTCTAAATATTCTAGGAATATGTGACGCGTGAGGGGAGGTAATTCATTCACGCTGTGACAGTTCACAAGAATTAGGCATTGGAGTGTGCTAATATTTCCAAATATTTCATTGGAGAAGGCCAAATTTGAACAATTTGATAGATCCAGATGTTTCTGTCGAGTTATGCTCCCAAAATAATTTGGAAGCATCTGCAAACTCGAAGCACATGACAAATCCAAATGTTGAAGGTTTGTCAAATTTCCGAAGGAATCAGGCAACACCATCATGCTAGAACACGGATTTAATTGTAAGTGTTTCAATGAACTGAGATGGCAAAAATTATCTGGCGATGTTTGGAAGATGAGTGTTCCAAATGAACTGCAATTCACCACAATCTTTTCGATGTGCTTCAACTTCCCTATGGACTTCGGGAATTTTGAAATGGGAGCGTGGATATTTAGCTCTCGCAATCGGAGGGACCCTTGCAATATTCATGTTTCAGCTAAAACTGACATATCCTTCTCTTCACTTTTATCATCATGTACTATTAATGTTTGCTTGTAGTCTACATGTTCAAGATCGTCATTAGGCTTACATGTAAAATCATAATCATGCTCATTCTCATCAGTGTGTTCAATTGGCTTCTGAATCCATTTTTCAATAAACTTCAAATTGGCATCAAACTTATTAACAATTTTGTTTTCAACTTCTGCTCCCATTTTATTTTGAACATCTTCATATTAAAAAAAATGTTAAAAACATCTTCATTATGCTTTGCATTGATAGCTTTCTTCTCTTCCTCTTCAACTTCACTAAAACTATCTTCCACTATTAGGTCGTTAGTGGATATTCTCATAAAAAATTCTTGAATCAATTTATCCTCTTCTTAATCATCAATTGTTGCTAAATCATGTACTACTTCATGAGCAATTCTAACTGCTTCATATCTTGCTACTATAGTGGCACATTCAACCTTAAATTCTTCATCAAACATGGTGCTTACCATATTTCCACATTCAATCCATGTTTCAAAAAGGAAACCACACATATCATCAACATAATGTTCATCCACCCTATGTTGGGTTATCCAAGCATGCATATGCTCATTAACAATTTCAAATTCACCAAATTCATCAACTACAATTGGATTCACCAATTCACATCTCATTTTGGAGTCATCATCCACATTTGCACCATCCACGTCACAGTGGATTCCTTGAGCATTTATATACTCTTGCTATGCTTCACACGCAAAGACTTCAAATTCTCTCTCTATAATATTTGCTGCCTCTTCTTCATCCATATGCATGTTTGTATAATGAGTTTCACTTTTATAGTCTTCATGACCATAATCTGCTTTTGAGTGGGAGTCTCCAAGCTTTTTTGTCTTTCCATAGACGTTCTCATCTACTTTCATATTTGTGATTGACTCAACAGACCATGACACATTTTTTTGTTGCATGTCACTTTCCTTTGTGCGATATTGTGCTTCTAGGATCTTCCATGCTTCCATGGAAGTTGTAGCTTTTTCTATCCTGCACAAAAAAAATCTCATCTAATGCCTATTTTATAAAATCTAATGCTAAAGCATCGCATACTTCATCATATGGGTTATTAGGCTGATACTCAATTAACTCTTTACCTCGAAGAAAATTTAGCATTTTGATAATCCAATAATCAAATTATTTACCAGTAAACATAGGAGGTGGTAGTAGATACAACCTACACCAATCACCCTCGATCTCTTCTATCTCTTCTACTAGACTTCTCAATTCATTGGTTGCGGCCTGATCCTCTCTAAGCATGGCAATAATATTTGCCTCTTATTTTTTATTCATTTTCTTAATCTGCTTTTGCAACCGATGATTGATGTATTTCTTTTGTCTTATGGCTGCTTTCCCTATTGCATGAGGCTTCCTACAACATCGCCCCTGAAAAATATAGTTTTTATTATGTTCTCTGTAAGACACAATCTTCACACAAAAACATTATCACGCTGGGCAAAACACCAAAAAATGTGTAGAAAAATGAAATTTTACAAAACCGAAAATCACTTCTCAATAAATCCCTTTTCTTTTCCTTTTTAATTCTTTTTATAACTAAACTTTATAAACCCCTTTATTTTTTATAAAAATATTTTCAAAACCTTCTTTTATAAATCTGTGTAAAGCCCTTTCCGCAAAACTAACCTCAAAACACAAACTTTATAAAAATCCTTCTTAAAACACATTTAATATACTTTCATCACATGAAAAAGCCTTTTCAATAATTTTCAAAATAATACTCACTCATAATATTAAAGCCAAAGCCCTTTTAATATTTGAAAGTCCTTTATATTAAAGTCTCATAATACATATAAAACTTGTCACAATATGTGAATCTTGAAAACAAGCTTTAATGGAAACCTTTGAATTTACCCTTTTAAATTTTTTTTTTGACCTGGTTAACGTGACTCCTCTTATGGAGTGTGTGTATTAACGTTGCATGTGACAAGAAAGGATGTGTTATTGCTTTAACGCACTTGTAGGCACTAATCTCTCTAGTGTTATAACACCCTCTATACAATTTGCAAGGGGTGTTATAGCTTCAGTCTAAGGGATTTTTTTATTATTATTATCTTTTCTCTCCTGGATTATTGTTGATCCACTCTCCCCTTGATTTTTCTAACCTCGTTTTAGTATCAATTTGGTACAATAATCCACTTTCCCTTGGATTTCTCTAACCTCACTCTAATATCAATTTGATGGAAAGGCATATTACACAATATTTTGTCGCATCTCGTATTCTGAAGTGTCAAAATGATGAAAGTTGTTAGTGTGTTCACCATGAAACATATTGAGAAGCATCCCTAAAGAAAATAAGAATTTTCATTAAAAGATTTTTGAAGAAACTTCTCAAAAAACCTTACTTTTGGAATCAGCGCTTTTTGCATCACTAGTGACCTGTGTTCGTACCTTGTTGCAATATATTGTCTTAGCACTGTCAGTACATAATTTATCAGGAAAACCCACACTAAACCTCTTTAGGTAGTTTTTCCTAAAGTGGGGGAGAAGCTTCTCTTACTAGAAGTCTCGAGAACAACGAGCTCGTTACAGGTGAGTAAGGATTGGAATGAGATCTCCCATTCTTGTTCCTTGATCCTACTTTCATGGATATTTCCCTTAATATGTGGAACCTATCCCTTCTTTTATGGATCTTTAACTCCCTCTCTTTCCATAGAAATGAGATCCCCACTACCCACAACTGGTTAGCTATTGCTTGGTTGCCTTCCTAGTGCTGAACTATGCCCAAATGCTACCCATTTTGCTAAGGAGAAAGGAGTGCTTGAAGGATAAGGCTAGGACTTGGAAACTCACCTAAAAAAGGATTTCAACATCAAGGCTTAAGTGGTTGTAATGCTACCTATACCATCTATTAATGGTACATTATGTGTTCAATTTCCATAAATGTGTCAATCATTGCTCATATAGTATAATACTCCTTGATCTGTTATATAGTTTATATCGGAATTATTTTTGCTATGTATTTGTTTTTTGTCTCCACACGATTTCCTTGCAGATATTCATCTAGATCAACAAAGAGGAGATTGAGCTTGGAAGCGAAAGAATCAAGGACGACAGTAACCGATGTTAGCAGTAGAGTGAAGTAGGTCATTTATCCTCCTTTTTGTTTTCTAGTATAAACTAGGAAAGTTTGCACATATTTGTCTTTGATTTTTCCTAGATCCCCCTATAGGAATAGAGGGATCGTTTTTGTCCACATAAATGATTTCCTGCTCAACAAAATGGCGACTCCACCGGGGATTTTATAACCCTTCAAAACTCCCTTTATGTTTGGTCTTTTTTATTAGTTTGGCCAACCTCCCAGTGATCTGTAACTTAGGTTCATTATAGGTTTGCATTCTCAGTAGTATGTTCTTTAGAGTGTCAAGTTTGGATCTTTTTTTGAGTTTCTTTTGATTTTCCTAAGTCTTTCAATGCGTTTTCTCCATAACTAGTCTCACTGTTAGCGCTAATTTTTCCCATTACAGTAGCATTGAAACCCTTGTTAGCATGGGTTTTGACTGTTACAATCGCACTAATCCATAAAAATCAATAATTTTTAGGTTTCTCCTAGAAAGGTCTAGTGCGACTTGATCTCTGAAGTGTCTTCTTGCTTTGTGTGCATAGAACTTGCTTTTATTTTTGTCGATTTATTATTGGTTTGCAAAAGTCCATCCCATTGTTTGAAGTAGTGGAAGTGAATTTTGTTTGAGTTTTTAGGTCTTTGGGTCAATTGGATTTATTGTTTGTTTCTTGCGTGTGTGGAAGGAATAGTGATTTGATGTTGATTAAAGCATTATTAGGTTTTTTTGGAAATCATAAAAAAAGCCACATTTTCATTTTCTTAGCTTCCATCTCAAATTTTTCTTTTTGAATTGCATTAGATTACATTGCATTGAAAAGTTGTTTTGACGATTATCATTGAGCATAGATTACATTGCTTTGTGTTTAAAGTTAAAAAGAAGTGCATTCTCATTCATTGAAAAGAAAAAGTGAAAAATTCATGTAGGTTCATTTGAATTGAATTTCATTGTACTTTTGGTGAGTGCATTGAAAAAGAAAAGTGAAAAATTCATATAGGTGCATTTTAATGAATTGAAATTCATTTAACTTTTGGTGGGTGCATTGGAATAGTGAAAGTGAAAGATCTAGTTAGGAAGCTTTGTTTTTTGAATACTTGGTTGTTGTATCAATGTTTGAACCTCTTCCCTATGCTAGATATCTTTCATCGAAGTGAAAAGAATAATTTTTTCATACTAGTTGCATCATAAGTGTTTAGGTGACATCGATTTTTGAGCCTTAAAACCAAAATTTAATTCAAGATCAACTTCATTTACCTCAATTAACCCAAGGATATTTTGTCATTAACGAAAACATTTAGAGGTCTAGGCTAGAGACGTGTTCTGACATTGTTAAACGTAGGAGTTGTCGTTACTTGCCAGCATTGTATCTCAGGGGTGAAATCACGTTCCACCTACAAAAGTGTATAGGACCGTTCTCTAGTGCTTTCAAGTATATCGAAGGCGCTCCATGAATGGTAAGCATATGAGAATGCACTCATCCAACAGTTACACATTATACATCACTATTATAGACTACACTCCCACGTACCGCCGCATATATTTTGGGAGTCCCCTATAAATTTATATCAATCCATAGGTAACCGAGTTTGCAGCCTTGTATACTATGATACATAGAACATAACATTCAGAGAGATTGGTTGCCATACGTTAAGTCCTTTGTTTTCCAAGGTGTATATTGTAGTTCACAATTGCTTGGTAAACCCTTTTTCCTAGTTATCCCTCTTTGTTTTTTTTGTGTATTTAATTTCTAAAATCAATTGATTGACCGTGAAACAACATCCTTCCTGTGGAAATACTTCTTAGTATATCTTAGGTTGAGACTAATGGCAACAGTCCATGAGTCCACCAATCAAGGAAACCCCTCTGACAAGAATCTTGGTCCTTTTCCTTCTTCTAGAAATATTGGTGCTCCTTATATGGCAACATTGTCCCTTCCCAGATTTTCCATTAGTCTACCAATTTGGTTATTTTCAACCCCTATGGTTTCGAATGTCCAAACTACTTCTCAACCGGGTTCTTCTCCACCTAAACAATATCAACCTCCATTTTATCCAAAAGTTGACTCTTTGCCTTCTTCGTCTGTTTGGTCTTCTTCCTTTTCATTTGGTGAAATTCTGCAAGTTAGTAACCACGTGAATAAGAAGAAGAAGAAAAGGAAGATTAAGAAGAAGAAAAATAAGTAGGGGGACAACCAAGCAACCATTACTATAGATTCAACTAGTATGGAGAAACCTTTCAATCATCCTCACAAAGTTAAATGCCCTTGCATTTTATGTAAGGGTGATCACCTTCTTAGAGATTGTCCTGGTATTCCCAAGGTATTAGAAGTGTGGTCCACAAGCTTACATCAACCTTTGGGGATCATGCCGGTGATAAACCCTCAACTAGTGGTAGTAAGATCCATTGGAAAAAGGGTGAAGTCAAATTTACTTGTAAGTGATGTCAAGGGATTCATCCTATTCATCTTTTTCCTTATATGAATGAAGCTTCCAAGGTGTTGGACAACCTTACAACTTCTCAACCTCGTCTTCCAACTAGTTATCGAAAGCTTTCCTCTGATCCTCCACTAATTGATCAAGTGGTTGATCATAATTAATCTCTAGTCAATCCCACTCTCTCTGAAAATGAATCCCATGAGTCCGTTCCCGACCAACCATTGGTTGAGGAAGTGGTTGACCTGATTCCACCTTCATTTGATCATACCTTTCCCATAGAGAGTGAACTTCATACCACTCAGGTTCTTCTTGTTTCTTCGGATTACAATGAATTTGGGGGCAGTGCTCTCATTCCCACGGTACATGGGAGCGATCCTCCCATTCCCATGATGCAAGAGGGAAGTTCTTTCATTCTGATGGCACATTATCCAAGTAGTTTAGTCACTTTGTTTGATTGTAGTCGACTAGAAATATATCGTTTTCCTTCTTATGTGCCCTTTCAGATGATAGTGCAGGCTTATGATATACCCATACTTGTCAGAATCATAGATGAAGGTGAATCTGTTAGTATTCTATCCTCAACTACTTGGCAAGATTTAGGTTCTCCGCAGCTTGTGCTCGTTACCCATAATTTGTTGGCTTTTAATAGAGGAATGAGTCCACTATTAGGGATCCTTCCCAAGTTATCCATTACTGTGGGAGGAAAGATCATCTATATCGATCTGATGGTTTTCCAAGGCCCTTTGTATTTTAATTTACTCCATGGTCATGACTATGCTTCTATCATGCGAGCTCTTCTATGTTCTCTCTTTCGTGTCATATGTTTCCTGCATGAAGGAATAATTGTGGCCATTGATAAACTTTCGTCCGTTGGTCCTAATTTGACTCTCAAACAACCATATTCCCTAAATGGTCCTTGTATACAAGTGGTGTCATCCCTGCCACAAGTTAATTATGTGGTCACCTGTTTCATGCCTGCGTTCACTGATGATCTAGTTAGTGATATACTGCATCATGTACCGGGGCCATTGGATCCCGATATTTCCATTAGATCCCTTGATATGTATCCCTTCTAGAGTGTTGTTCTCCCATCCGATGATAACCTGTTAGATTCCATGGCCTCTTATGGACCATGATCAGGTTGTTGGAGCATAATTCCATTTCTTGTGTCAAGCTCCTTAAAAAATGAATCAAGGTTCTCGGAGCAAAGTTTTTTGTCTTGTGTCAATCTCCTTAAAAAAAATGAATCAAGGTTGTTGGAGCATAGTTCCTTTTCTTGTGTCAAGCTCCTTAAAAATGAATCAAGGTTCTTGAAGCAGAGTTCTTTGTCTTGTGTCAAGCTCATTAAAAAAAGTGAATCAAGGTAAGGGTGATCACCTTCTTAGAGATTGTCCTTGTATTCCCAAGGTATTAGAACTGTGGTCCACAGGATTACAGCAACCTTTGTTATTAGCCTTTGGGGATCATGCTCGTGATAAACCCTCAATTAGTGGTAGTAAGATCCATGGGAAAAAGGGTGAAGTCAAATTTCCTTGTAAGCTACGTGAAGGGAATCATCCTATTCACCTTTGTCCTTATATGGATGAAGCTTCCAAGGTGTTGAACAACCTTACAACTTCTCAACCTCGCCTTCCGATTAGTTATCAAAAGATTTCCTCTCATCCTCCATTAGTTGATCAAGTGATTGATTAGAATTCATCTCTAGTTAATCCCACTCTCTCTGAAAATGAATCCCATGAGTCCATTCCCGACCAACCATTGGTTGAGGAAGCTGTTGACCTGATTCCAGCTTCATTTGATCACACCTTTCCCGTAGAGAGTGAACTTCATACCACTTAGGTTCTCTTGTTTCTTCAGATTCCAATGAATTTGGGGGCAGTCCTCTCGTTCCCACAGTACATGGGAGCGATCCTCCCATTCCTATGATGCAATAGGTCATTTCTCCCATTCCAATGGCATGTTCTCAAAGTAGTTTAGTCACTTTCTTTGATTGGAGTGGACTGGCAAGATATCTTCTTCCTTCTTACGTGCCCTTTTAAATCACACTACAGGCTTATAATATACCTGTACTTGTCAGAATCATAGATGAATGTGCATCTGTTAGCATTATGGCCTCAGCTACTTGGCAAGATTTAAGTTCTGCCCAGCTTGTGCCTGTTACCCAAAATTTGTTGTCTTTTAACAGAGGAACGAGTCAACTGTTAGGGATCCTTCCCAAGTTGTCCATTAATTTTGGAGGAAAGATCGTCTATATTGATGTGATGGTTGTCCAAGGCCCTTTGTATCTTAATTTACTCCTCGGTCATGACTATGTTTATACCATGGGAGCTCTTGTCTCTTCTCTCTTTCGTGTCATATATTTCCCGCGAGAAGGAATAATTGTGGCCATTGATCAACTTTCGTTCGTTGGTCCTAAATGGTCCTTATATGCAAGTGGTATCACCCCTACCACATGTTAATTATGTGGCCACCTGTTCTATGCCCGCGTCCACTGATGATCTAGTTAGTGATATAGTGCATCATGTACTGGGGGCATTGGAGTCCGATCTTTCAATTAGATCTATTGTACCTATGAGTTGATAATGGTTAGCTATCAAGCCAGAGAATTTAAGATAATTGTTTTGGGGTTTTGTTTTAATTTGGAGGACCAGTGAACGAAACAGATGTAACACTGCAATGCCTAACCTTTTGAATAATATTAATGTCAAAGAAGAGGGCTGCTATAAAACTTCACACAGTGAAATAGCTTGAATAGTGGTGAGTAGAAACAAAAAATAATATGATTATCACAATTTTCAAAAAGAAAATTAAATAATCATAAGTATGAAAACCTCTAACCGATGTTTAGAAGGTTCAAGAGAATATGCTTAAGCTTACAACAAGATGTTGATGGTTTATTGATTCAGAGGGAATTAATTAAACAGACAGTCCATTAATCCATTCTCTTTATAGATTATCACTTCAAAAGCTTATAGGAATAGATTGAAACACAATTATTCCTACCCGGTTATCTCTGTAAGACATAAGAATATGGAGTAAAACATAATGAGTGTTATTGGAAAAACTTACAGGAAACAAAAACTGTGTAAAACAAAATTCAGAATCCTTTTCTTTGTATTAAGGGTCTAGAAAAGTCAAGTACATCAAGTGTTTAGAAATGCTTCATCAAAGGTGCAACCTTTCTTCAAGGATGCCACTCTTCTTCAAGGATCAACCTTTCTTTAAGAGTGCAACCCATAATAACTCGTAAAGAGAGTTATTTATACAATAGTAGAACTAAGAAAATATCCTAAATTGTTTTTACAAAAATAGATTATTATAAAATCAAAATAAAGAATTCTAGTTTATCTGACACTATTTTGATGATGCTTTGTTGGTGACTATCACTGAAAAAACTGAAAATTGTTGAAGTTGGCTGACTGTTCCTATTATTTAGGTTCTATTATCCTTTAGAATTTGATCTTTTTCCCTTTAAGTTGCTTGGATGTTTAGTCTTTATGCTGGATGTCATATTCACTTATGACCTTTCATCTGATATTCTTTGACCTTGTTGATCTGTCAATATCCTTTACTGTGGTTTTTACTTTTGCTGTACATTTCAAGTTTTTACTGTGTATTTCAACAGTAAATTATTTAGTTTTTTACATGTCTCAGCATCTGGTAGTTTGTATATTGATCATCTTTGTGTATATTTCATCTGTTTTTCTTTTAGCAGTATGATTTATCTTCCTCCTCTACTTTAACATTTATTGTCTCTGTGTAAATGATTTCTTCTTTGTTTTAACTCCTACTATGTAAATTGTTTTCTTCTACATAAAGGCTTTTGAATTAATTTCCTTGTGAATCTTGGAGTAAACAGGTTTTATATGATCACCTGCGAAAATTAACAATTGTTAAGAAAAACATAGGCTAACAGGGACGTGATAATGGTTTTATTTGAGCTGAGATCTCTATGGATGGAGTCCTGGCAGTGTTTGTACGGTAATCAGAGGTCAAAATGGGTTGTAGAGGCTCAGGGTGGCACAAGAAGAGTTAGGAGGGTTTCACTGTGTAAACGTGTGAAAAGAGCAAAAGAGAGGGTTTTGGTGTTTAAACGGGAAATGGTTAACTTTGGTGCGGAAGTTCATAATATGAATAGTGGATGGTTTCATCGTACATGGGGAGTGGTTTCGGAGATTCATCGCACCGCTTTTGGCCGTGGGGTGGTTTTTCTCCGAGGGCAGGCAAGTTAATGTGGAGCTGCCACATAACCACAAGGAGCACGAGCAAAACCATGAATCTCATGTGCTCTCGGGTGGGTAAATCTAGGAGATCGGGAGCACACGATATTGCTATGGGTTGTTGGATTTGGGAGCAGATGATCTGACGGCTATCGTGTGGTAAAGTTGCACAAAGGGAAATCGACGGAGATTAGCAGGGCCCAGGGAATAATTACAAGTGATTTGTAATTATTTATGAATAAAACGACGATTAAAACATATCATGATGGGTTTAAGAGTGGGATATGGGTTTAAAAGGGTTTTGTCGGGATTTTATGGATATAGCAGAGTTTTGTTAAGTAATGCGAGGTTAACATAAAACTTAGGCCAAGGGGGATTTTATGGGTTTTTGGGAAATTAGTAAGGGGAAAGTGATTTCTTTAAAGGAAAATGGGTTTCACACTAGGGAAAAGGAGTTTTGGGTAGGGAAATGACCTTTAAAGGGTAATTTGCTAGGAAAATGTGTGAAACCAAGGGGCAAAGGTAAAAATGATGGGAAAAGGGTATCTTCACAAGAAATGATGGGATAATGAGGAAATTAGTAAGTATGTAGTGGGGAATTAAATGAATAAGGGGAAGTTCATCAAACAAGCTAGTGAACATCTTTTCACTTTCATAACTGCTCCTGCACACTGAAACACATGATCAAGCATGATAAATGTGCTTTATGCTTAAATCAACTTTATACTTCTGCAACCTTTCTTCTACCTACCCTTTACTTTCCTTTTTCTTTTGAAAAGCAAACTATCTAATTCTAACCTTATAACATCCAAGGGCTCAAATTGAACTGATGAGCTCCTTGTTATTCTCTACCTAACTACTAATCTGCCAAGATTAAACAATTTGGCTAGACCTTTATTCTCTAACTATAAACATGAAATTTAAAGCATGAACTAGTCAACATTAAACTATTTGACTATCATGGGTTGTGGCAGTTATGACAAGCTACACACAACCATTATAATGCATAATAAAGTAAAAAGCAGTGGCACTTGGATTTGTGCACTTTCAGGGTTTATTACTTTTTTCTTTTCTCTCTAACCTAAAATTTTATTTTTGCCTTCATTTTTTAGGGCATCTATTCTAACATTTTCTTTGATGTGGACATATTTATCAAAATATTTCCTAAAATTTTTATTCAGTATTCTTTTTGTCCATATCCTAGCTTAACATTTTTTGAAAAATATTTTCATTTTTTGAACTAATTAATTCTAACTTACCAAAACCAAAAAATGCTACAACATTGGCTCCAACTGAGGACTACTTTCTCCTATAGAATGCGGAGAACCTGCAAATCCATGTGCCTTACCCTCGGGCTATGGAGTCTTTTGCTATAAAAAATCACAATGACAACTTGAAAAGTAAAAGAAACCAGAGTTTTTACAATGGGAGTAATGAAATCTACTTCAACTTCTCAGTACTAAATGTAATGTTTGAGAAACCTTCCATTTATAGGATAAGTGGAATATAGCCCCTCAAGATTTTGTAGCACAAAAGTGTTGTTTCCCTTCACTTCAGCAATTTCTAAAGGTCCAAACCACAAGTTATAAAACTTGCCATGTTTTCCCTTTTCTTCTCTCCTAGAATCCCATCTTAGAACTAGATCACCTTCCTTGAAGTCCCTTTCTCTGTCTCTTCTATCAAACAGGCTCTTCATCTTATTCTGATAATTTTTCAATTTGTATTGAACTTCATCTCTGTTTTCATGTAGTTCAATAATTTGATTTATTCTCCTTGAAAAATCATCAGGTTCATCTGTTGAATCCTGCAGGAATTTTAAAAGGAAGGCCAAATTGGTAGGGAAGATTGCATCTTTCCCATAAACTAATTGGAAGGGAGATTTTCCAATAGATCTCTTTGGAGTAATTCTATTTGCCCATACCACATAAATTAAATGAGAGTCTCAGCGCTTTTTATGATATACTAGAGTCTTTTTTATTACCTTTTCCAAACTTTTATTGGAGGATTCTACAAGGCCATTACCTTGTGGGTAATATGGAGTCGAATGATGTAACAAAATCTAATATTTCTAGAAAAACTCAATCATTTTAACACTAGAAAAAGTTGTTGCATTATCAGTGACAATTTGAGTTGGGCATCCAAATCTAGATAAGATGTTCTCTTCAATAAATAGATTACTACTGGAGCAGTAACATTTCTCACTGGAATTGCTTCCACCCATTTAGTGAAGTAGTCTGTTGCAGTGAGGATCCATCTATGTTGATTACTTGAAGTGGGATGAATCTCTCCAACAAAATCTAATCCCCATTGGAGAAAATGTTGTGAGACTATTGATGGAACCAGTGGAAGAGCTGCTAATTTTTGCTTACCAACAAATATTTGACAAGGAACACAACCTCTGACCTTTGCTCCTACTTGTAAGAACACTGTTGGCCAATAAAATCCTCCCCTTAATATCTTATATGTTGTTTCTCTCCAAGCATAATGTCCTCCACAAAATCCTGCATGAAACTGGTCAATGATTCCTTTAGTTTATGATTCTGTTAAACATAATAACAAAATATTTAGTGGGTTTTTCGAGTACAAATTTACATTTATGATATAGTACTTGATTGCTTTCAATTTGAGAGTTTTACACTGGCTTTTGGAAAGTGATGTTGTACATTCAAAATGGATTAAGAAATTTACAATGTCTTGGTACCAACCTAACAATAGAAATTTATCATTAATGTATAAAGGGCCGATCTAATCTGAAGGTAAAGGTTCTTGTGGATTCTTTCCTTCTTTGTTGCATTTAAGTGAGTCAAACAGAACTCCACTTTGAACATCTTGCATCATACAATTTGTAGCATACTTTTAACAGAAAAGTAATGCATTCATAAGGCAAAGAAATGCATTTTTAAGGTAAAGAATTGCATCTAACAAAGAAATAAATGCAAGTCTTATTTGGTTAAGAAATCAAACCACCTCTTACCAAACCATTTCAATGGTGATTCTTGCAGTTGAACATCATCTTGTGAATCATCTTGACCCACATCAATTATGGAATCCTTTTTTTAATTCTTACCAAAGTCTCTCTCCACCTTCTTCAAATGTTGTGGATGAGTTGTTGGATACAAAGTCCAACATTTTTCTATGAGACAACTTTGCTTATGGCAATGAGTGCAAAACAATTGCATCTTCTTTGCAACATGGTTTCCATTATCCAATGGAACTCTGGTTTTCTATCTCTTTTGCTTTGAAATTTTCCTGTATGTGGCCATTTTCTTCCAATATCTTGAAACATTATGGTTATTCAAACCACAAAAATAACATGTAAATTCTCTCCAATTCTTATGTGAATATTTACCATGTTTATCATAATCAAAAGAAACTTGATTAAAGGCAGATTTATACCTTACACTTTCACCTTTGTCGCCTTCTTGAGGAGGTGAATTTGAGGAGGTAGTGGCTCTATTCAGGATACCAACAATGGCTTCAATGGCCTTAGATCTTTCATCATCCTCTTGTTTTCCCTTTCCACTAGTTGCATGCTTATGAGCATCTTCTTTCAAAGTGGGTATAAAACTTTTACATTCCTCATAAACACAAACTTCACAAGCTTGAGGGTATGAACATGTAATGAAAGTCCTTCTTGGAACAACTTCATGTGCCTCCTTGGATTTGGAGAATTCTCCATCATGTTGTCCATAACCAAGACCCAAATACCTAGCCCTTTCCTCCACAACAATTGGCTCAAATATGCCTTGTGCATATTTTCCTAACCCTTTACCTTCATAGCCAATATTCATCAATAAATTGGAGCATATTCCTCTAGTGTGTCTTTCAAAAGCACCAAAACATTCATTTTGAGAGGAAATTGAAGATAAACTTGAATTCATACCTCGTGTTCATGCAGATACTTGGCTAGGGTTTCCTTGGCATCATAGAGTAACATCTCAGTCTCATGCATCTTTTCAATAATCTCTTGCTTTCCTCCTTCATGGCCATCAAATCCTCTTGAAGTATAGTGTTATCCTTCCTATCTTCAATCATATCTTGCACCATATCTATCATGATGAAAAACTCTTGCAAAATCTCTTCATTAAAGAATCTTGCTAAGGAACAGAGATTAGAGATGACAAATTGTACAAGTATGCTACAAATTGTATGATGCAAGATGTTGAAAGTGGAGCTCTGTTTGACTCACTTAAATGCAACAAAGAAGGCAATTTGTATAGTAGCCTAGAGTGGATTATCGTGAGACCTTTGCATCAGTTGCAATGTTAGATACAATTAGAGTTTTTTTAGCATAGTAACTCAAAACATATGGAAAGTTATAATCTTTGTTCCTTAGCAAGATTCTTTGATGAAGAGATTTTGCAAGAGTTTTTCATTATGATAGATATGGTGCAAGATATGATTGAAGATAGGAAGGATAACACTATACTTCAAGAGGAGTTGATGGCCATAAAGGAGGAGAAGCAAGAGATTATTGAAAAGATGCATGAGACAAAGATGTTACTCTATGATGCCAAGGAAACCCTAGCCAAGTATCTGCACAAACACGACGTATGAATTCAATTTTATCTTCAATTTCCTCTCAAAATGAGCGTTTTGGTGCTTTTGAAAGACACACTAGAGGAATATGCTCCAATTTATTGATGAATATTGGCTATGAAGGTAAAGGGTTAGGCAAATATACACAAGGCATATTTGAGCCAATTGTTGTTGAGGAAAGGCCTAGGTATTTGGGTCTTGGTTATGGACAACATGATGGAGAATTCTCCAAATCCAAGGAGGCACATGAAGGTGTTCCAAGAAGGACTTTCATTACATGTTCATCCCCTCAAGCTTGCGAAGTTTGCGTTTATGAGGAATGTAAAAGTTTTATACCTACTTTGAAAGAAGATGCTCATAAGAATGCAACTAGTGGAAATGGAAAACAAGAGGATGATGAAATATCTAAGGCAATTGAATCCATTGTTGGTATCCTGAATAGAGCCACTACCTCCTCAAATTCACCTCCTCAAGAAGGCGACAAAGGTGAAAGTGTAAGGTATAAATCTGCCTTTAATCAAGTTTCTTTTGATTATGATAAACATGGTAAATATTCACATAAGAATTGGAGAGAATTTACATGTTATTTTTGTGGTTTGAATAACCATAATGTTTCAAGATATTGGAAGAAAATGGCCACATACAGGAAAATTTCAAAGCAAAAGAGATAGAAAACCAGAGTTCCATTGGATAATGGAAACCATGTTGCAAAGAAGATGCAATTGTTTTGCACTCATTGCCATAAGCAAAGTTGTCTCATAGAAAAATGTTGGACTTTGTATCCAACAACTCATCCACAACATTTGAAGAAGGTGGAGAGAGACTTTGGCAAGAATTAAAAAAAGGATTCCATAATTGATATGGGTCAAGATGATTCACAAGATGATGTTCAATTGCAAGAATCACCATTGAAATGGTTTGGTAAGACTGGTTTGATTTCTTAACCAAATAAGACTTGCATTTATTTCTTTGTTAGATGCAATTCTTTGCCTTAAAAATGCATTTCTTTGCCTTATGAATGCATTACTTTTCTATTAAAAGTATGCTACAAATTGTATGATGCAAGATGTTGAAAGTGGAGTTCTGTTTGACTCACTTAAATGCAACAAAGAAGGCAATTTGTATAGTGGCCTAGAGTGGATTATCGTGAGACCTTTGCATCAGT
The DNA here is from genome assembly GCA_000404065.3 of Pinus taeda. Taxonomy (NCBI): domain Eukaryota; kingdom Viridiplantae; phylum Streptophyta; class Pinopsida; order Pinales; family Pinaceae; genus Pinus; species Pinus taeda. Next base: position 215,839 of record APFE030937241.1, on the reverse strand, counting down.
TGCAATGTTAGATACAATTAGAGTTTTTTTAGCATAGTAACTCAAAACATATGGAAAGTTCACAAGATGGATGTAAAGTCAACATTATTCCTAAAATTGTAGCAACAACTATGTCCAAAGAAACTTGATATATTCTAGAGATGGCATAGAGTGAAAGGGAGATTAATACATATCAAAAAAGCATTGTAGTTGTTGATGAAGTGATTATTTTAGAAGAAAAAGTAGAAGATTTTGATATTGCAAAAATAATTGAAGAAGTTATGGAAGAGCCTGCTGAAGCAGAAAAAGATAAGCAAGACATGACGACTTTAGTTGTTCTAAACACTAGATAGAAGTGTATTTAAGAAATTGTAGAAGAAAAGGGTGACTCTGTACAAAATGGAGAACATTAACATGGCGAAGATAATGAATCCCACTATGTATATACATATGTAAGATGAAAGTGAATTTCCTTTACAGCAGTAAAAAAATATGAGAAGACCTTAGTAGTAAATGCTGAATTTGATTATGAATATGAATCAACATTTCTTGAGGAGAAACTTCTAAAACACAAGTATTATGAAAATGGAAGTGGCTATATAAAAGCTACCATAATAACCATAGAAGAAGAAGCAAAAAATAAAGGCAACCATCAAAGTTGTTGAAGCGTTTACGACAATGGAAGAATAGATGAAAAAGAAAGACATTACTTTTTTATCTCACAGAATTTGATGGAAAATTTCAATTAATAAATTATAGATAAAATGCAAATAAATGCAAAATATGAACCAAATAAAGAATACAAATAAATATTGAAGAAAAAGACAAAAGTTAAGTTGAAGATGAAGAAGAAGGAAAAGCATGCAAAATATGATGTTTGAAGGAAAAGTAATAAAAACATTGTAGAGCATAGGGTCTAACGACAAGCTACATTAGCATGCAAAAGTAAAAGAAATTTTTGAATTGATCTCTAGTATTATAATCATTGTTGAGACATAGACCAACACACACTACTTGTCATAATTAAAGAGGAGTGTTAGACATAATTACCCATTTCCATGTTGTCGCAACCATAATGTCTAAATTTTTGAAAGACCAAATATTGTGCATGTAAGAGTTAAAAGTATCTAATATAACTATTATTAACATGATGATATCTTTCTATAAGGTCTCTCCATAAATTTTGTGTTTATTTATACTTCTATTTTAAAACAATTCAATTCATTGAGTTTTCATGTATTGTGTTTCTCCTTTTCTATCCTTTAAATTAAATGTTAATAAACAAATGCTCATTTATCAATCATATGAACCTAGGAGCATTCTAGATCAATTAATTCTAACATTAATGCATATACACAACTAATTTTTAAATTCCAACAAACTACCTTAAATAAACTTGTTTTGAAACATAAATCAATCACAAGTGACTTCGTGTAGGTCTTGAGAGATTCAGTTTCAGTGCCACGCTAGAACCCCAAAGTATTTTCGATCATGAGGTTTTCCTTAACATTGGTCATGTTTTGTATGTGATTCAAAATTTGATAACTTAGAGCACAACCCATAAGAATTCAAAAATTATTATGGTGATATTTAGGTGAAACATAGAGCTCTGTAAAAGAAAACGAGGCAAAGAGCAGCCAATGGTGGCAATTATCTGAATTTTGAAGGCAATGAGTAGAGTGCATCAGAGTAGTATCATGTCACTTATGCAGGCCTTGATGACACCATTAAGCGTAGGATCTATGGTTGCATTTTATACAAGAGATAGGATGGAGTTTATGTGGTAGTTAACCATTACAACTCATAACATTTTCAAATTCATCCACAATGATGTAGTAGCAGTTGTTTAACTGGTTGTTGATGAATTGGATAAAGATCGTAATTGTGAAAGATGGACAAGACACATTTTATGTTATATAAAATCCCAATTGGTGAAAGTTGGCATGTGGTAGTAGTCTAAGGAGGTGACTTTCCTAAGTTGAGTTACCACGGACTACACATTTTGCATGTAATAAGTAAATACTAGCACAACCATATTATTAAATGTGATTGATATATGTTGATTTCATTTTCATATGTTGAATGGCATATAAAAGTTGGAAAATGCCACCGATGTCTATATCTACTACATTTACTAATGTGGTTGCACTAGTTGATGATTTATGTGCATGGGGCAAATTCGTAGACCATGATTGACTATGGCTCATGTTCACTAATTATGGTTAAAAATGGTTGATGAGGGACGAACATGGTTGTTGATGGCAAATGATGGTTGACAATAGTAAAGAGGGTAGATGAGGTTAACCAAGATTGAGTAGAGTTGATTAAAGTTGACCATGGTTGACTATAATTGATTACGTTGAAGGGTCGCGAGGCCATACTGTCTTGTGGAGGAGAAGCATCAGATTTGGGAAGCATAAGATCTGAGGTGTTGAGGTGTTCATTAGTGAGTCGAGATCCGAGATTCCCAATATAAATCGAGAACCCTTTTAGATCTGGAAGGTTGATCCCTTATTTATTGGTAGGTCATGATTATCTTTACGATCACATACGGTGCGAAGATCACTTGTCTTGTCGTTTAATTCAACGTTACACATCATAATTATTCGTATAGGCAGTGGTCACTAGGATTGAAGACTATGGAACCACACACACCACACAGGCCCATAAACTGCTCCAACAGAGAACTTAAGGTCGAGCGCCTTTCATATGCTGGCCATACCATCCTCTGTAGTGCAAAGTCATATCTAAGTCGAAAAACCATTATGCGTAGGGTTATTCCTCACCAACGAAGATATGAAGGGGGTTACACAATTTGTGGATCGATTTCTAAGAGAACCAATAACTATATTGACCGTCAAGGGATGTAGGTGTGGAAATTTTCATCGTAAGAATGTTGTGCCGACAACTGTAGCATCGCCACCATCCCTATCATAATTCAAATCCGAAGATCAAAGGGCCACAACTGTGGGAGCCTTATATCTATGTTGGTAAAACCACACATAGAAGTTCTTATGGCCAAACTGTGAGGGAAAGCCAATATTTGGAGGGGAAGGGCGCAAGAGCCAAGTTGGGGCGTAAAGGCTGAGAGGGGTGCAGGCATGTTATAGTTTGAAGGTCAACATGGGTCGCAGGAGCAAGGGACCACCAACTGTTGTAATCTATAACAACGACATATCCATTTATAACCTCCCACCATTATGGTAATTTAAAAGCTGCCAATGTTATTTATATATGCGTGTGTTTGAAATTTACATGATTGAGAAACAATGATTTATTCAATAATATTTGGGTTGGCACATATATAAATAATTTTGGGTATTCTATAGTGCTATTATGGTCGGGAGGCCGGTCACCATTTTGTGCAGGTGGCATCCACACACAAGAACGCCAGAGATCAGGGGTTGTCATGTGGTTGGAATAATTTTAGAGGCCACAATAAATCCCTCATCACAAATTAATTATCTAAGAAGCAGAGTTTTATTTCCTTGGGATCTTATAACTGCTGAGGCAGGTTACTTTGGCTACCTGACACTTGCTAGGGAGAATGCATTGATTGAAGTGAAAACTCAAAGCTACATGATACTTATAATAGCAAGTCCTAGATGTGTGCTTTCACATATCTAAGGAGGAACCAACAAATGTTTCAAAGCGAATATGAGAAAATGTTGAGACTCAGAGAAGAGGATCACTTTCAAACAAAGCCAACTTGTTGCGGAAAATCTGAGGAATGAGGTCGCAGCTCTTATGCAACAGGTAGACTTGTCCCTATATCCCAAAGGTCTGGATCTAATATCAAATATACCAATGAAATATTGCATAAAAAAATTGTAACTAAGAGTCTATACACTAGTGATATGGTCCAATTTGGTTTAGTTTCATTCTATAACTAAATTCCAATTGTAGCTTTACAACTCCCGTTCAATATCATTATGACAATACACCAAGAAGTCCTTCATCTGAGCCTAGAATCGTGTAGATTAATCAACCAAAAGGTCCTTCATCTGAGCCTCGAATCATGTAGAGTTGAGTCCATAAGAGCCACATAGTTTCATCCTTCAAGCGTTGGCACAAAGGAAAGGGTTTTGGAGGATTGAGCCCATATTGGGTGTCTGGGTTGAAAAACACCCAAAACCTGAATCAGCCTTAGACACACAAATTTATATAAGGTTATATTCAAAAGCACGTAATTGAATGATAATATATATATATATATAAGAAGAAGAAGAAGAAGAAGCAACAACAAGTATCAAAAGATTTTGTGTAGTTGTTGGAACCAACATTGGGTTACTATTTGCAATATTGTCTCTTGTTGTGTGGATATAAATTTGGTGGAAGAGATCAATAGAAAAACAAGCAAAGATGTAGAGCCTTCATGGAAGCATTCAAATCTTTCCTCGCCAGGTGATCAAAGATGCAACTAAGAACTTCCATCCCAACTATAAACTTGGCCAAGGTGAATTCAGACCAATATTCAAGCTGAAAATTGATGTTTAACTTGAAGGGTGTGCTTTCCGATGGCACACTTATTCTGCAGATTTGCCTAAGGGTTCAGGATTTCATACGCTGAGCCATACAATGTGGTCCAATAAACAACTCATCGACACTATGATTCAGGAGAGGGTCGAGCGAGAGCTATCATGTTAGCACTTTGATTAAATCAAGGGGCCAAAAGATCATGTTTATGTCTTAAGGAGCACCATACATGCTGGAAATCTAATCATATATGTTGGTCAGGCACATAGAAAATTTGTGAGGCTACACAATCTTCTAAGACCATGGTGGACATCATCTCATTTGCAGCAAGATCTAGGCAGAGGTCACGTAGACCGAGAGGTTAAGCACAAAGAGCTCTAAGGCTGTGAGGGAGACAAAACCAATCATGTAGATACATGAAGGATCATTGGTTTAGTTTTAGAGTTATTGTTATGTCTTAATTGTTTATTCTTTAATTCTATATTTAAAAGATAAAGGCATAGAGAGAGGTATAACAATTTCTGGTATTTTGTTGCGTTTGGTACAAAAACATGGTATCCAAACGGGTGTAAATCGATTTTATTGAAGAAAGTCAAGGAGAGAGAAGGAAGACTAGGTATTGAGATCCATTGATGCCAAACCATAATGCCATCATTTTACTTTTGGAAACAGTATAAGAATCAACATAGTAATACATCAGTTGGTTCTCGAGGCTATGATACTTTTGTGGATAAAAAATGGAAACAACTTATAGATTAGAAGAAAGAGAAAACAACGGGACTTTCTCTCTAAAGGTCCATATTATCCTTCAATAGTCAAAGGATATCCGGAAGGAAGATGTAAAAAGAAAGTGTCTCTTCGCACTTGGATCTGAATTTCAATGAACAAATTCAGTCATAGACCTTCTTAAGTTGGAGGAATTCAACATGTGTATGTTCGGGGTGAGGCAACCAGAATGGAAGAAAATCTGTTGGCCTCTCAAGTCATTCATGCATGTGTTGATACAACCCAAGCTCTCGGAGCATTATTATGAAGAGATTGGGTTCACAATTGTATCTTATCTCATCAGGATCATAGCTTCAACATCAACACTACCACCTTACAATAATGATATCATGAGGGAGATATTGCAATTGATAGTAGAAATCCTTAAAGGGTTGAACAACATCATGCTTCTTACCTTTCAGAAGCAGCACAAAATTCTATAACTCAATGTAGAGTTCAGCTTTGAAACATTCATGCTAAATCTAGAATGTGACGACTTTATCTTTGAGTTGTTCCAAAAATTCTACACCAACATAACATCATCTCATCCAGGCCATGTCAAAACAAGCATGTAAAATATTGTCCCATTTCTTAGAAGGAGGTTATAATGTCTAAAAGATACTAAGATCTGAGCTATTGACCTTTTGGAGTAAGGAAGAAATGATATCACCAACCACCTATGATCTAGTCAAGAAGTTGGTCAAGAAAAACATAAAATTACTCAGAAGGGTGTTGACCAAGAAGGAGATGACAAGGATTTATGGAGGAAGCAAGAACAAAGGAAGTAAATCCTACAATAAGAATGAAATAAGAAGGAGAGGACTATGCTTTATCTGCAAGTGATTGTGGACACATAACCATCCTTACCCATGTGATAGGAAGGAGGAAACAAGGAAGGAATAGGAGGATATTCCCTCAGATCATGGGGTCCCTTTTATAGTTGGGTCCATTGATTTTCAGGAAAGCACCCATGAAGAGTCTGATTAGTTAAGTAAAGATGATGAGAAACAACATGATGTTATTTAGGGAGACATATATGATGACAAGCATTTAGAAGTGCATGGTGAGGTAGACTCCTATACAAGAAAGTCCATATATTTCTAGAGGGACGTTCATGAAGAATATGGAAAATCAAGTGTAGATAGCAATGCACCAGTGCATCCATGTTCGACAACCAGAGAATATGAAGAACAAATTGTCTCCGCAAGTGGAGAAGGCTAAGGGGAATACATCTAGGAAGACTTGAGTGAGGAACCAACAATAGTGAACCGACATGATCAGCATGAACATAAGGGGGGTCATAACAAACATAGTGTGCAAGATGATCCATTTCTAGAGAGTCAGTCAAAGTTTCAAGTTGTAGTTGTGATAGTTGAGCATCCAATGCAGACAGATACATAGACATTTAACAAGGCACCAAAATTGCCAGTAGAGGACTTTTGGGAAAATATCAAGAATTTCAAGATAGATCTTAAAATAGTTCGAGATACAATCTTACAAGAGAACGACAAAAGTGAGGAGCTCATAGGGGTATGTGTCGTATCAACAACCAAGTTGTCTAGTGTTGAGGAATGACTTAGTTCCCTCACAAGGTAGAAAGAGGAGTATAATTGGGAGTTCTAGAGCATCCCTCTACAAGAGTACATAAATAGGGCTTGCAACACTACCAACACACCTTCATACATAAGAGAGAGTAGGGCAGAGTTCTCCAAATGGATAAATTTGGGTGACTAGGTGGAGCAGCATGAGTTGGGCATTGGTCATAATCAAGATAGTAGACTTATAAGATGTGAAGGTATTCATAAATTAGATCCTTCCCACATGATGGATTGGCAAGAGATTATGAGTTGGAACTCTATTGATGGGATGATTCCTTGGTGGATACTCTTAACTAAGGGCATATTACAGCTTGGGCCCTTAGGCATGAACAAGAATGGAGGACTGAGGTGGCATCATAACCCAAAAGTCCCAAGACTAAGGTGGAATTGGGATTTAGGTGGATTTATTAAGGGAAGGATTGGTTAGAAGATTGTTTGGGATCTAGGTATCGAAGGATCCATTCTTGATTGTTTAGCATGGAGGCATAGGATAGAACACTCATTTGTATGTGATCCTGATATCAATGTACATATGCTTCTATTGTGGATAGAAGTGGATTTCTTGAAGGTAAGCAATCTTAGGGCGGGAGGATTTGTAATATTCCCTTTTTTCAATATGGTCAAAATGGACGAAATGTGCCCATTGTATTTACTGTGGTACTTTCCTTTGTTTTTTGAGGGAAAACAACAAAATAAGGTTTCTGGAGTGTCCATCAAGACTTTAAAAGGGGATAGGAGCTAGGCATTTAGATCAATTTGAGTTTGTCTATCCTAATGTGTCTTGTTGAGAACTTGGCGAGGCGAGTTCTAGTTTGATCACTGGGACGAAAACCTTGCAGGTGTAATTTATCTAGTGGATCCATTTGAGGTCCATGATTGTGCTTTAGTGTCTTTGTTTTCTCCTTTGATGAGTAGTCATGCATGCCATTGTGATCAGAATCTAGATCAGGGGAAAATTTTTTCTCAAAAATAAAAGTGCTTGGAATTTCTCAAAAGCTGAATGAACGCGTCCGTCTCGATGATATGATCCCAATGCAACTTGTTTCATTCAAAATAGAGTTTGCATGAGGAAGTTGGAGCCCGCTGACTATTTCACCAAACAGGCAAACTTTTGGCAAAGGTTGACAAGGATGCTGACTGGGCTTCCGTACAACCTAGTCAGAAAGGAGAATATTTCTAAAATATTCCCATACAGGTGGACGAGTCGTATTGCACCAAGTGGCATCTTTTTATTGGGGAATTGTGGTCGAGGTGGACCAATGGGAAGGCGACACATGGCAAGCCCGGAGGCTGCCACATGCCCCTACAATGGTGTGCTAAAATTTTATGAGGCATTAGGGTTCGACCCTGCAACCTCATCTCCATAGTGCCTATGACTTAACTGTCTCTCCTACACTTTAGTTCTTAACCATTATGGGTAACCGCATATAATTAAAGTTGAATGGTTTTGGAGTTGGCGGTTAATGAGGGCCAGCCCGCGAGCCAACCCTCCCCATGTGAACACGCCAACCATAATGGTAGCACCAAACATTTATGGTTATTGTTAACCTCCGGCGCTAACTTAAATCGTGAACCATGACATTTAATGTCATCATGTGACAACACATATCCGGCGGTCATGACTATTATAACGATCAGCAATACAAACTGTTTGCACAAAATTGCATCGAGCTAGTCCATGTGTCTACTTCCTCATTAACTGTGGGGGTTACGGTTAGTAAAACTGCAGGGTTAGCGATAATCTGGGATTAGATTTAATTAATCCGTAGTTAGATTTAATTAAAATCTAGTTATGGTTGGTAGGATTTTTGGCGAATTCCACCATTTTCAGGCCTGCTTCCAGATTTGGCGGCCTTAACTGGAGTTCCTCCAGTTTTAGTGGAGGATTTCTAGGACAAAATTGCCTCTTATATCTTTGGCAAAATTCGACCAAATGAGGATCAAAAAATGGTGTTCCTAGATGATTGAGAGGCTCTGAACACAATGGAACATGTTGCATAGGAAGAGAGGCACTTTTGTGCATGATATTCCCATGTTGAAGTTTGATGAAGCCTAGGGCCACGAGAGGAGGTTAAGCCCAATTCAGCCAGAGTTCAATTGAGGAGCTTGAAGAGTCATCTTAAGGGTCTTTGAATGCTTTGAGTCCATTGAAATGGTTTCAGGAGCTGTAGAGCATTGGAAACAATATATTTTTTCATTTTGAGCTAATACAGAGGCCCAAGCCATGGAAGCTAGACCAAGGAGATGTAGCCCAGGAGAGGTGAGCTCCTTTATCAAAACATTGTGTTAAGTGTTATTCTTGATGGTTTGCTATTCATTTACTTGTTGTTGTTCAACACATTACTTTCATGCTATTCCGCTTATGAATGTAACATAAAACTTGACATAAATTTACCTGTTTTGATTTACAAACACCTAAGAAAACCTATGCACGTGAAGCAATTGATAATAATATTTTTATACATCTAGAGTTGAAATTAGCACAACAAAACTAACATTCAGCTACAGATCAAGCTGGTATCATAGCAAAGGTTTATTTCATTGATTACTTGAGATTTTTGCAAGGATGATTAATAGTGTGCAAGTTTATGTGATGACAAGTTCAACAAGTGATGTTTCTAATCTCTGTTCCTTAGCAAGATTCTTTGATGAAGAGATTTTGCAAGAGTTTTTCATCATAATAGATATGGTGCAAGATATGATTTAAGGTAGGAAGGATAACACTATACTTCAAGAGGAGTTGATGGCCATGAAGGAGGAGAAGCAAGAGATTATTGAAAAGATGCATGAGACAGAGATGTTACTCTATGATGCCAAGGAAACCCTAGCCAAGTATCTACACGAACACGAGGTATGAATTCAAGTTTATCTTCAATTTCCTCTCAAAATGAATGTTTTGGTGCTTTTGAAATACACACTAGAGGAATATGCTCCAATTTATTGATGAATATTGGCTATGAAGGTAAAGGGTTAGGAAAATATGCACGAGGCATATTTGAGCCAATTGTTGTTGAGGAAAGGCCTAGGTATTTGGGTCTTGGTTATGGACAACATGATGGAGAATTCTCCAAATCCAAGGAGGCACATGAAGGTGTTCCAAGAAGGACTTTCATTACATGTTCATACCCTCAAGCTTGTGAATTTTGTGTTTATGAGGAATGTAAAAGTTTTATACCCACTTTGAAAGAAGATGCTCATAAGCATGCAACTAGTGGAAAGGGAAAACAAGAGGATGATGAAAGATCTAAGGCCATTGAAGCCATTGTTGGTATCCTGAATAGAGCCACTACCTCCTCAAATTCACCTCCTCAAGAAGGCGACAAAGGTGAAAGTGTAAGGTATAAATCTGCCTTTAATCAAGTTTCTTTTGATTATGATAAACATGGTAAATATTCACATAAGAATTGGAGAGAATTTACATGTTATTTATGTGGTTTGAATAACCATAATGTTTCAAGATATTGGAAGAAAATGGCCACATACAGGAAACTTTCAAAGCAAAAGAGATAGAAAACTAGAGTTCCATTGGATAATGGAAACTATGTTGTAAAGAAGATGTAATTGTTTTGCACTCATTGCCATAAGCAAAGTTGTCTCATAGAAAAATGTTGGACTTTGTATCCAACAACTCATCCACAACATTTGAAGAAGGTGGAGAGAGACTTTGGCAAGAATTAAAAAAAGGATTCCATAATTGATGTGGGTCAAGATGATGTTCAACTGCAAGAATCACCATTGAAATGGTTTGGTAAGAGGTGGTTTGATTTCTTAACCAAATAAGACTTGCATTTATTTCTTTGTTAGATGCAATTCTTTGCCTTAAAAATGCATTTCTTTGCCTTATGAATGCATTACTTTTCTGTTAAAAGTATGCTACAAATTGTATGATGCAAGATGTTGAAAGTGGAGTTCTGTTTGACTCACTTAAATGCAACAAATAATACACACACACACACACACACACACACACACACACACACACACACACACACACACACACACACACATATAGATAGATAGATAGATAGATAGATAGAGAGAGAGAGAGGCGTTAAAATATAACCGTTAATAATGATGAATCTGGAGAATTGAAAAATTGAATGGGTGAGACCTTTGCATTTGTTGCAACTTTAGAAATAGTTAGAGTTTTTTTTAGCATACAATTCAAAATAGATGAAAATTTTATGAGATGGATGTAAAGTCAACATTATTCCTGAAATTGCAGCAACAACTAGGTTCAAAGAAGCTTGAGATATTCTAGAGATGGCATAGAGTGAAACAAAGACTAATATTTATCAACAACGCATTGTAGTTGAAGTAGAAGATTTTGTTATTGCAAAAATAATTGAAGAAGCTCTGGAATAGCGTGCAGAAGTAGAGCAAGATAAGCAAGAGATGAAGACTTTAGTTGTTCTAAACACTAGAGAGAAGTTTATTCAATAAATTGTAGAAGAAAAAGGTGACTTTGTACAACATGTAGAATGTGAACATGGTGAAGTTAATGAAGCCCATTATGTATATATACAAATGGAAGATGAAAGAGAATTGCTTCTAGAGCAATAGAAAAATGTGAGAAGAACTTAGTAGTGAATGTTGAATGCAATTATCAAGATGAATCAACATTTCTTGAGGAGCAACTTACAAAACAAAAGTATGATGAAAATGCAAGTGGTTATAGAAAATCTACCATAATTACCACAAAAGAAGAAACAAAAAAATAAAGGTAATCATCAAACTTGTTGAAGCTTTTTCAGCAACAGAAAAAGAGATTAAAAAACAAATACATTACTTCTTTGTCTCACAAAAGTTGACAAAACGTTCCATCAATAGTAGCTAAAATACAAACAAATGAAAAATATGAATTAGATAAAGAAGACAAAGACTTATATTGAAGAAAAAAATTAAAGTAATGTTGAAGCTGAAGAAGAAGAAAAAGTATGCAAAATATGAGGTTTGAAGCAAAAGGAATAAAAAGATTGTAGAGCATGGAGTCTAAGGACAAGCTAAACTAGCATGCAAAAATAAACAATTTTTTGAATTTAGGTCAAGCATTATAAGCATTGTTGAGACATAAACCAACACACACTAGTGGTCATAATTAAGGTGTTAAATATAATTACTCCTTGTTTCCATGTAGTCGGAGCCATAAAGTCTAAATTGAAGAAATACCTTACTATGCATGTAAGAGCTAACAGTATCTAATATAGCTATTATTAGTATACTCGGTCCTTCTAAAGGATCTCTCCATAATTTTTTTGTTTATTTATACTTCTATTTTAAAACAATTCAATTCAATGAGTTTTCATGTATTGTGTTTCTCCTTTTCTATCCTTTAAATTAAATGTTTATAAGTAAATACTCATATATCAATCATATGAGCCTAAGAGCATTCTAGATCAATTAATTCAACATTAATGCATATACACAACTAATTTTGAAATTCCAACAAATTACCTTAAAGTTTAAACTTGTTTTGAAGTATAAATCAATTGCAAGAGACTCTGTGTAGGTGCTAAGAGATTCAATTTCAGCACAAGGCTAGAAAAAACCCAAAGTATTGTCAATCACAAGGTTTTCCTCAACATATGGTCATTTTTTCTATCGGATTCAAAATTTAATAACCTAGGGCATGACCCATAAAAATTCAAAATTGATTATGGAAATATTTTGGTGAAACACAGAGCTCCATAAAAAGAAAACAAAGGTAGAGAGCAAACAATGGTGGTGATTATCTAGGGTTTGAAAGCAGTGAGTAGAGTGTTCGAGGGTAGTATCATGCCACTTATGTAGGCCTCAATGACACCATTAAGCTCATGCACTAAGGTTGCATATTATACAAGAACCAAGATGGAGTTTATGTGGTATGGTTTCATATTATACAAGAACCAACATGGAGTTTATGCGGTAGTTAAGCATTACAACTCATAACATTTTCAAATTCATACACAACGATGTAGTGGCAATTGTTTAATTTGATGTTGATGAATTGAATGAAGACCTTAATTTTGAAAGATGGACGTGGAAACATTTATGTCATAGAAAATCTCAATTGGTGAAATTTATCATGTGGTAGTAATCTAAGAAGGCGACTTTCCTAAGCTGAGTTACCATGGACTACATATTTTGCATATAATAAGTAAATACTAGCACAACCACATTAGTAAATGTGGTATATATATGTTGATGTCATTTTCATATGTTGATTGGCATATAAAAGGTGGAAAATGCCATCAATGTGTATATCAACCACATTTACTAATGTGATTGTGCTAGTTGACAATTGACACGCATGTGGTGAATTCGTAGACCATGATTGACTATGGTTCACATTCACTAAATATTGCTAGAAATGGTTGGCAATGGTTGGCCATGGTTGTTGAAGTTTTTTTATGGTAGATGATGGTTTATAATGTTTAAAGACGGTTGACGAGGTTGATTAGGTTGATGAGGTTGACCATTGTTGACTGAGGTTGACCATGATCAGCCATCAATGTAATAATGTATTTATGTTACATTAAAGTTGATGATTGTTACATTCTTACAGTCAAGTTATATTAATGTTAAGTTACATTAATGTTACAATAATAGTTGAAGAGGGTTGATGAGGTTGACCATGGTTGATAAGGTAGACCACTATTTATCTTTGTATACCTTAGTCGAATAATGTTGACCTTGGTTGAGTATGGTTGGTTATGGTTGACCTTAATTGACCATGGTTAACCAGGGATGTAGATGATAGACTATGGTGGAGTAAATGTGACGATGGATGTCTATGTTAACCATGCTTAACTTGGTGACCAAAATGACGATGTTTAACCTTGGTCAAACATGTTTGACTATGGTTGAACTGATTGACTATGTTTGACCATGGTAAGCATGTTTAACAATGGTTGAGCTTATATGACTATGGTTGACTATGGTCACCCATGGTTTACTATGGTGAACATGGTTATCAATGTTTAATTATAGATGAAAATGGTCAATCATCTTTTACTGTGGTTGATCATGTAGACCACTTGACCATGTTTGACAAGGGTTGTTTCTATTGTGCATGTTGTCCATGACTAAGCATGTTTGACGAAGTTCACTGTGGCTGACCTTATTGTTTATTATTGAATATGGTTGACCATGGATGAACATGTTGACCAAGTTTGACCACAGTAAACCATGGGTGACCATGGTTGAGATGCTCATCTCTGGTTGATCAAGAAACTATAGTTGACTAGAATTGACATTAAATTTGTCATGTGTTGTGCATGTTTTCCATCATATTGTGATGCTAATTTTCATTCATCACAGTGCGAAATTGATTTTTGTTTGTTACATTATGACATTCGTAGTTGTTTCTCACAATGAGACAAAAAATTTTGTTCATCATGTTGCAACATCAAATTTTGTTTGTCACTTTGTTGCAACGATTTTTGTTCATCACATGTGACATTGAATTTAGTTCATCACATATATTAGCGACACTTTTTATTAAACACATTGCAATTCCTATTTTTGTTCATTAGATTATGACATTGGTATTTCTTTGTAACACTGTAATGCCAAACTTTTTAATGACATTGCATCATATATTTTTTAATGACATTGCAAGTCAACTTTCATTCATCACATTACAACATCGAATTATTTAAGCATGGTTAACTATGGTCAACCATGGGTGACTATGGGAGAACATGGTTGACCATGGGTTATTATAGGTAAAAATGGTTGACCATGATTGTCAATGTTTAACTATAGATGAATATGGGTGACCATGGTTGCCAATGTTTAAATATAGAGTCAAAGGACCTTAGCTTGTGTGGTTTGGTGAATAATTGTTTCCCTAGGTACATGATTTCAAGTCTTCAAATACATGTTGTATTTGCCCCATTTTTCACATTTATGAAATATTGTATTTGTTCTAACATTGGCAATCGATCTTTCAAAGTTACCAATTATCTAGAAATTTTCATCACCGCAATTATGGTCATGAGCTTCTTCTACCACCATGATCCATCATTCTAATGAGCATGTCTCTTAAGGTTGCATTCCCATTAATATGGTTGCCTATAAATACCAATTCATGAGTAGCATTGATTTCTAATGTAGCATTGATTTCCAAGTCCATAGAGTCTCTAAAACACTCACATTGAGAAGTTGGAAAAAGAATTTAAGGTATGTTATTGGACAACCAAATATGGTATATTGTAACTCTAACACAAATACCCTTCATTTGGTTGGATATATTGATATTGATTTTATAAGTAGCATGGATGATAAAAATAGTATAGGTGATAAAAGGACATGAAGATAAGGTATATAGGTTGAATAAATCTCTCTATGGATTTAAGTAAGCTCCTAGAATTGGTATTGAAAATTTTATTCATATTTAGTAGAAGCAACAGTGAGGCTACATTTGATACAAATTTGAAGGAGAAATGCCAAATTATAATTTTTTTTTTTTTTTTGTATGTTGAGACATGTTATTCATAGGGAATCTATCAATAAGCAAGTTTAAATCAATGATGAAGCAAATATTTGAAATGATTTATTTGAGTTTAGTGATATTCTTCTTAGTACTGAAACCATTTAATAAATTTTGGTATTTTTTCTGTTTCAAGCAATGTATGTCATGGATGTGCTCAAAAGGTTCTGGATGATGAATTTCAAACCAACACCAACTTCAATTGCAAGATAAACAAAGCTCGACAAATAATATATATGATCCAATATAGATCCAACTATTTTCAAGAGATCTGTTGTTAGTCCTATGTATATCACTACCACTATACTAGATATTATGTATGGTGAGTCATCTACTCCAATAATTTAATCCACTCCTTCTGCTCAATCAAATAATATGATCCTATAATTGATTCTTTAAGGTCTAGAAATATTATAACTTTGAGAGAAATTTATGAAGACTTGAATGTCAATTCAAAATTTACATTGTTTGCTTGTCAACCAATATGTTTTGAAGATGTAATGAAATAAGAAAATTGGATCAAAGAAATGGATGAATAGATGGATTCCACAGACCAAAATGATAAATTAGATCAATTAAGATTATAAGAAGTAAAGATTGCATTGGTGTAAAATGGGTTTAGCAAACCAAGCTTAATGAAAAAGGAGAAATACAAAAATAAAAGGCTACATTGCCAGAGAAAATCTTTGTACAATGGCCTAGAATGGATTATGGTGAGACCTTTGCATTAGTTTCAATTTTAGATACAATTACAGTTTTTCTAGCATAGTAACTCAAAACAGATGGAAAGTTTATGAGATAGATGTAAATTCAACATTATTCCTAGAATTGTGGCAACAACTATGTCCAAAGAAACTTGATATATTTTAGAGATGGCATAGAGTTAAAGGGAGATTAATACATATCAACAAAGCATTGTAGTTGTTGATGAAGTGATTATGTTAATAGAAGAAGTAGAAGATTTTGTAGGTTTTAACCTCGTACAGAAATTACCTGCATACGAATTCTAAAACATAGAAAATAAACAATGCGAGAGCATAACACATAAAACACATATACACATATATTTTCCCCTCGATCAAAAAACTAAGACTACCAGATTGATTTTTCATTATATTCATTTCAATTTTACAATACATATATATACATGTTGAAGCATCCAATAACATGGACCGAAAACCATCGCACCCAAAACCATGTGCGAAAACCATGCACAAAATCATAGGTAGGTCCTCCCACCTAATATAGGGTCCCAAAAAAATTTCCCTGGGCCACTGCTCTGGACCCTGTAGAGGGGGGCTAACCGCCCCCCTCAAAACCCTTGGACAGGGGGGCCGCTGCCCCCTCGCTGTGCAATCGGTGCAACGAAGTGGGGGCTTCGTCCCCTCTAACCCCCCAGTTAACTAGGGTAGCTAGCCCAACATTCTCCCACTTGTTTTTTTCTTTCCACAGGGGGCCATAGGAGAGCTTAGTCATTTATCCAACCGTGCAACGCCCATTGTTTCTCTACACCAAGAGAAATTCTTAGAGCTCATAGATTTTGTTAATGCATCTGTTGTATTCTTCAAAGTGTCCACCTTTACCAGTAACACCTTTTTGTCTTCTATCATATCCCTCACAAAGTCATACTGAACATCAATGTGCTTCGTCTTTGAATGATAATAAGGGTTCTTTACCAAGAAAATTGCACTTTGGTTGTCACAGTTTATCGTTGTAGCTCCCTAAACTAACCTCGTACTTGAACACAATCTCTGCAACCAAACTGCTTCCTTACTTGCATGAGGGCTGCCATGTATTTTTCCTCTGTAGTTGATAGTGCCACTACAGATTGTTTCTTATCATCCAACTGACTGCACCTCCAAATAGGTTAAACACATACCCACTTGTAGATCTTCTCTGATCCAGATCTCCAGCCCAGTCTGCATCAACAAAGCCATGGATATCCAACACTCTGTCCACTCCTGGTCTTCCTTGGTAGCACAAACCATAATCACTAGTGCCACGCAAATACCTGAAAACCCGCTTCACTGTTGTCCAGTGCTCCTTCCCTGGTTTTGACATAAACTTGCTCAATACTTCCACTGCATGTGCAATGTCTGGTCTAGTACAGACCATTGCATACATCAAGCTACCGACTGCACTTGCATATGGAACACGGGACATGTCCTCTTCCTCTTCTTGTGTCTCCGGAGACTGTTCCACAGATAACCTCACACCTACAGGAATAGGGACCTTCACCGGTTTACTATCCTGCATATTAAACCTCTGCAATATTGTCTCGACATATTTCCTCTGGTTTAACCAGAACTTCCTCTTTGCCCAATCTCTTTTAATTTCCATGCCCAATAGATCTTACTTATGCTAAACAGACCTAGGCAGTTGATATAACCTCAAGGCCACAGTCTCACCTACCTGATGAGATATTTGATCTTGTCAGCGAACTGAAAGAAAGCAGGGAACCAACAGCCCTTGGAAACCCCCTTGCCAAACATAGCCCTCGAACTTGACCCTCTTATTTTGCAGCACCGAGATCTTTCATGTCAAATTTGGAGGACAATTGGGTCTTCAAATCCTGGATAATTTCTTTGTCATTTCCAACCAGCAACATATCATCCACATACAAGACCAAATAAACAACACGGTCACCAATTAATTTAAAATGCACATAGTGATTTGCTTTGCTTCTGGTGAAGCCAAGTCCCCGTATAAATGTATCAAATTTCTAATACCACATCCTTGGTGACTGTTTTAACCCATACAAAGACTTATTTAACTTGCATACTAGTTCTTTCTTACGCTTCACCGCAAAGCCTTCGGGTTGCTTCATGTAGATTTCCTCTTCCAAATCCCCGTGAAGAAACGATGTCTTCACATCCATCTGTTCTACCTCAAAATCAAAAACAGCAGCAACAGATAAAAGTAATCTAATAGAAGTTACCTTGGCAACAGGAGAAAAAATATCACCAAAATCAATTCCCGGCACCTGGGAATAACCTTTTGCTACCAACTGAGCTTTGTATTTCTCCACCTTCCCTTTTGAATTTGTCTTCTTCTTGAACACCCATTTGCTGCCAATGGGTTTCCTTCCAGCCGACAACTCCACCAGATCCCAAGCCGCATTTTTGTGCAAAGATGCCATTTCATCAACCATGGCCTTTTTCCAGAGTTTTCCATCCTCAGAATCCACTGCTTCCTTCACAGTTCTGGGATCATCATCAGTAACAGACAAAGCAAAATTTGAACAGAAAGCAGACGGACTATACTTTTCTGGCTGCCTTCTTTCTCGTACTGATCTTCTCACAGCCGGATTTTGTGGCTCTTCATCTTCTGATTCCTCCTCTGCTACAGAGTCTGATTCTTCCTCCTTTAGTTCAAACTCTATCTATCTTCACAAGTTCCTTTGGTTGGACTTCATGTTTAATAACATCTTTCACCTCTCTGAACCCCACATCTCGACTGTACACAACCTTCCTTGTTACTGGGTTCCAAAGCTTATAACCCTTTAAACCATCCTTATACCCAATAAAGATGCACTTTCAGATTTACTATCCAACTTGGTTCGTTTCTCCTTTGGAACATGTACATATGCATCACATCCAAATACCCTCAGATGTGAAAGAGAGAGGGTTTCTTACCAGTCCACACTTCTTGTGGAGTCTTTATCATCCAAAGCTGATGAAGGTGACCTATTGATCAGGAGTAACATGCAGTATCCCCCGCCTCTGCCCAGAATTCTTGTCCTAACCTGGCACCACTAAGCATGCTTCTTTCCCTTTCCATCAACGTTTTGTTCATTCTTTCTGCGACTCCATTTGCTGAGGTGTATATGGAGTAGTCTTCTGCCGTGCTATACCACACTTCTTACAGAATTCTTCAAATTCCTTGCTGCAGAATTCTCCACCATTATCTGTCCTCAGCACCTTTATCTTCTTCTCTGTCTGATTTTCCACCAGAGCCTTAATTTCTTTAAACCTATCAA
>APFE030937241.1:115845-162828 GCA_000404065.3 Pinus taeda | reverse complement strand
TTTTCTTTGGAATTTATTAATGTTTGTTTAATAAATCACCAAGCGCCGAAACCCATTAAACTGTTTCCTAAAGTCTAAACCCACCCGCGCCGTGGAAAAATTAAACTTTAATGCGCGTGCTTTTTTATTAAATCCCGCGCACCTTTGCCTCCCGTCCACCGTTGGATCGTCTCCCCCAGATCCGACAACCCCTGTTCATATCGGGCGCCCTTATGTATTGACACGTTACCACCCGATGTCTGACGGTTTTACCGTCGTACACTGGGACAGGTGGCAGCTTCCCATTGCATCGGGCCGCCCCTGACAGAAACCACCTCCGTACCAAAGGCGGTCCGATGCACAGGCCAAAACCGCCCTCCCCTCAGGTTACATGAGCGTCGCGTCACCCCGCCACGTTGCCTCCACCTCACCCCTCACCCCCTGCGCCTGACCCACGTCACCCTGCCACCTGACACTGCCACGTCACCCTGCCGTACTGCCACGTCACCTTGCTGACATCAGCATGCTGATGTCAGCATGCTGACGTCATATACGTACCAGAGGACCCCACTGCTGACGTCATCCGTCGTACCACTGACGTCATGCTGACGTCAGCAGCCAAAAAACAGCAAAAACGCGCAAGCGCGAAAGTCAAGCTTCGGAGCTCCGGAATGAAAAACAGAGGCAGTTTTTGATGCCCTTTTTGCACCGAAAAGGCCCGAAAAAGCCCGATTTTTCCAATTTAAACGTATTTGAAGATAGAGAGAGACCAGGAAGAGAGATTAAAGAGTATCAGATCAAATATACAGATAAAAAACACGTCAAAGAGTATCAGGAAGCGGCGGAGACTATCAATGTAGCGGCAAAGTGTATCAGAGGAGATTTTCTCAAGGCTCGAGGCAAATCCAGCATTAAAATGAAGGCTCTGAAAGTCAAGAAGCAGTTAAGGAACCATTGAAAGCTCACCAACACAAATGACTGCACATTAAACTCACAGAAGATCAGTGGACCAGAACTCAGTGCACAAATATGACAGAACCACTGCACCAAGTCACACAGGACACCCCATCAACTCAACTTAATCTAGTCGCCTCTGGCGCAGCCCAAAGGACTTACTTCCATTTAATTCCAGGAACAATTAGGTTTTTAGAAAGCTTTTTCCTGCAGACCTGTTTAGGTCGGTTGTAATAAATGACTTTAGATATTTTTCTTATATGTACCACCCTGAAAAATGGAGTAGGGGTTGGCTGCTTGATTAGTTGCTTGACCTTTGGTATTCCGATATTTTTCCTCAAGCAGAGACTCGCACTGTAACTGTGATACTTTCTATAATCAAAGACTGTTGAAAGCATGGATTCTGAAACTGTTTGTTGTGTTTAACTGGTCGAGGAGTGACTGTGGAATTCCTGTGCTTCTACATGGTTCAATAAGTGTTTCTTAACTCTGTTAGTTTTTCATGTTCGTTTTATCATCAATCCACCATCTAAATTGCAGAAAAGAAGAATAGTTTAGGATTTGCTTAGCTGCACCTTAGGCTCAATTTCTGCAATTTTTTCATGTTCTCATCAGGAATAGTTATGAATATGCATACTTAAATGATCTTGTTTACACTGTTTCTTTCACATATGAATGATAGTTTAGGAATTCTTAACTGCTCCTAGACAACCATTCATTCACCTCTCCTCCCTATCAGTTTTGATGAAAGATTCTTAATTGCCTTTCATCCCTGACCCTGACCATCATTCCATCCTTTCAGCAAAATTGATAATTGTCTCATGTGTGGCTATCTCACTCCATAATCCTCTTGTGACCAAGAAAACGCAACATCAAGCCTTAGTCCATGACTCCATGCCCAATGGTTTGAAACTTATCACACTTTACCTTGCCTCTCTGCTTGGAATTATCTTCCTTGCATGCGTCTTCCATCCAAACAAAAATTCAAAACCCCTGAACTCAACAACTAGCCTAAAATCATCATCAACAAAGTTAAATCATTAAGAGAGAGCCCCCTCTCATTGCAGGTGGGCTAGAACCTACAATCCAAAGATTGGTTTGTGGTTATCTCGGTCGTATCCCTTCAGGAACCTAGGGACAACCTGAGTGATAACAGCAGGCAAGAAATCTGGTATGCCTTCTCAGCAGTTAGCTCCTCCACATCCTCCTGCTCAAGACTCAATGCACCCTTCAGGTACAATTCTTCTAAGCTAGTTTACTTCTTCTTGTGTCTCTCCCAGTAATTTTCCACTTCTAAATGTTCCCCCAGGTCTCTCCCATTCGAAAGCAGTTCTTCCAGGTCATTACCCCTATATTTAGATACCTTTCTTGTTCCCGCTACTAGGAATTTTTTATACCCTTGTAATGGCTACATTGAGTCTTCATAACATTAGCTTGGGGATCCTAGTCTGGTACATTAATCTTCCCAAGAACACTCCTCCCGACCAACTCAAACCTTATATAGTTTTGAATCTGGTTCAACCTGTTGTAACCACCCCTTCCTTTGCTTCAGTTCCACAACAACCTCAACAGGCATCCACTCCTATTCTGAAAGCATCTGGTGAAGTGGGAAAACCTAAAAAAATGGGAACAAAGACAAGGTACACCAAGAAACTCCCACTCCTCCTAAACCTCCAAAACCTTATCCTCCATGTGCTTTTTGTGATGTTGTTGGGAATGCCACCAATAATTATCTTGAGATCCTCGTATTAAGAATGTGGTATTTGATACCTTTCCTGACTAACATTCTTGAGGTCCATGTTACCTTACCAGAATCAGCCAAAAGGAACAAAACCTTTTGCATGAATCACCCTTGTGATTTATGTGATAACTATGGGCATTACTCCCATCAATGTCCCCGTCTCAAATATTTTCATGATACACTTCAATTGCTTCACGAGGTATATGTAGCTCGTAGTGATTCCACTTCCCTCTACCTGTGGGTCCTAGCCCCAATCCATCGCTAGGATAGGGGGTTTCTCAACCCACCATTGTGATTCTACCTCCTGATGTCAAGATGAAGGATGGTTTAGCAACTATTCTCTACCTATCATCATCCATGGGATCTATATATTCCTAATCTTTAGGATTTTCCTATTATGCTTCTTTCAAACCTACCTCGTAAGACACTTCGGTTTCAACATCGGTAGATGTCACAACTACTAGTCATATCCCCAACCATTCTGACGATGTCCATGTGAACCTTGTCTCCCATGAAGATGCCTTAGGTAGTTCCTCATCATGTGGTACGTCTTCCTCCTATCCTCCCATATTTCATTCTGGTGAAGACATCATGGAAGCCATGACTATCCCTAATTATCTTTGTGATGATATGACCCATCATGTGTACTTCCTTCTGTAGCAAACCCATTATCAATATGTTTTGGAATCCAAAGACTTCATCCATGGTGATGTCAATTGGTTTAAAAATCTAATTCCTAAACCAAATGCTTTCGAAGAAGAAAATATGGTTAAAATTTCCCCTACCATCAAAATAAACCAGGGGTTGAAGAAAATATCACTTTGGGGGCACAATGCACCCAGGAAGAGGTTGAAGCTTACGCTAAGTTATTCAAAGAATTTCATGATGCTTTCGCCTGGTCCTATTTTGAGATGTCGGACTTGATCCCGCCATTGTTGAACACCATATAGACACATGGTCTGATGTTAATCTCGTCTGCCAAAATCAGAGGCCTATCCATCCTTCCAAATGAGATGCTATTAAATTAGAAATCGATAAGCTCAAGTAGGTTGGTTTCATTTATCCCATTAAATGGACCACATGGGTGTCCAATCATGTTCTTGTTCTTAAGAAACAAGGCATTATTCATGTCTGCATGGACTTTAGTGATCTAAACAAATCTTATCCCAAAGCAAATTTCCCCACACCTTTCATCGCCAAATCATTGACAAGTGTGCGGGCCATGAGGTCCTCTCCTTCATGGATGGATTTTTGGGGTACAACAAAATTCGTATCTGCTTTGATGGTCAACTTAGAACCACCTTTACTAGTCTGTGAGGAACATTTACTTATAGGTCCATTCATTTTGGTTTAAAGAATGTTGGGGCCACTTTTCAATGTGCCATGTCCTATTTTTTCCATGATCTAGATCACATCATCCTTGTGTATCTAGACAATCTCACCACCCATTCCAAGCTCTGGTCGCAACACCTTAATGATTTGTGTACCATCTTCCTCCAATGTCGCAAGGATAGAATTCACCTCAATCCACTTAAGTGTGTCTTTTTCATTCCCTTCGGTCACCTCTTGGGCTTCATAGTGTCCAAATATGGTATCACCCTTGACCCTCTCAAATTTCAAGCCATTCTCGAACTTCCTCCTCCTCGCACCCTTTGCCAGTTACAAAGCCTCCAAGGAAAAGCCAACTTCCTTTGTCAGTTTGTTCTTGACTATGCCACCACTACTCATGGGTTTATTAGACTCATTCAATATAACATTCCATTTGTTTGGGATGATTAAGCTCAACAGTATTTTTATGCCCTCAAACATGCTCTCATGTCTGCTCCCTTAATTAGCCCACCTAACTTTGAGAGGGACTTCATCTTATATATCTCAGCTTCTACCTATTTGATTTTTGTGGTCTTAATATAGGGAGATGGAACTAGAAATGAGCACGTCATCTATTATGTCAGCAACAACCTTAACATTCCCCCTTGTTTCCTATTCCCATGAAGAAAATGGGGCTAGCCATTGAGTTCTTCGTTCAAAAATTGTGTCATTCTATCCTTACACGTACCACCAAGGTCGTGACCAATTCCAACCCCATGGCATTCTTATTGATTCGTTGGATCATCAATGGGAAGTATGTCTACTAGATAGTTATCCTCTAAGAATTTGGTTTGTAATTTGTCACCCCTAAGAGTAAGAAAGGTTTAGCCCTTGCTAAATTTATTTTTGAATTTCCCACTGGTGTATTAGATCCGTTAGTAAATGATGACCTTCTAGATGAACACTTTTTCACTATAACCTCGGATGATCCTTAGTATGGCGAAATCCACACCTATTTGTGAACCCATAAATTCACCCCCCATCTCAATCATGATGATCAACAACATATTCGACATCAAGCCCCTCTCTATCTTATCATCAGTGACGATCTTTATCATTGCAGTACCAACAATGTCCTTTGTCATTGTCTCACCCATGTTGAAGCTGAGCAAGTGCTCAATGCCTAGCATGGCGGCGTTTGTGGTGGTCATCTCTCCAGAATGGCCACTACCCAAAACATCATGCGTGTTGGATACTTTTGGCCTTCTCTATTTAGCTATTGTATTGTGGCAATCAAATGTTGTCCCAATTGTCAATTATATGCCCCTAAGGCTCGAACTCCACTTGCTCGCCTCCATCAAGTCATCGCAGTAGGTCCTTTCTATAAATGGTCCATTGACTTTATGGAGTGTTGACCTCCATCTAATAATAGCCATAAGTATATTATCATGGTCATCGACTATTTCACCAAATGGTTTGAAGCCATGCCAACGTTCAATAACACTGCAGCTACTGCAACCCTATTTTCTTTAACCATGTTATTACTCGATTCGGGGTTCCGAAACAATTGGTTTCTGACCATGGCCAATACTTTGAAGATGAGATATGGCATGAGATATCTTCAATGTTGGGTTTTGAACACCAATATTCATTGTCTTATTACCCCCAAGGAAATGGCCAAGTTGAAGTTTTCAATGAAATCCTTAAAACTATGCTTCAATGGATGGTGAATAAACATAAGACCAAACAGAATCTTAAGCTCTTCCATGCATTGTGGGCCTATAGAACCTCTGTCAATGCCACCATCGGGTTCACTCCTTTCCACCTTATTTTTGGATAGGAGGCAGTCTTACTGATGAGTGTGAAATCCCCTCCCTCCACCTTGTTGTCAAACTCCTCCCAGACACCCAACGTTTAGAACAAAGACTCATCATGCTTGAGCGCACCAAAAAAGACCCTCATATTGCATTGTAAACCATTGAAACAGCCAAAATGTGCATCAAATCTTAGTATGACCATAAAGTCAACCCTCGTTCCTTTCATGAAGGTGACCTTGTTCTTGTCTATGACCAAGCTCATGATGTCCTGGGGCATGGGAATTTTGAACCATTATAGCTCGGTCCTTATATCATTCATACGTGTTTGGGAAAGGGGAAATACATTTTAAAGGGTACATAAGGCCAAATCCTTCCTAACCCTCGCAATGCACTCTACCTGAAAAAATTATACCCATATCATTTCCCATTGAAATGTGTGCTCTTATTTTTTTCTACATTTAGGTAGCTTGCATCCCCCATCCTCTCATTTATTATCTTCTTGCACCTTTCAAATGGATCCATCATCCACACCACATATCATTTATGTCGATTGTGTGATTCACTTCTCCAGGAATCTATCCTCGGCATCTTGGGCCATTTTCACCCCTTTACATTCATTAGTCCACTCCAATGGCATATGCATTGGATCTACCACCAATAACTAGGTCGAATCTGATGAATTCATAGGTTTTTTAGTTGATGCCTTTGATCATCACATCCTTCACCTTCATGTTTGTCTTGATTCCTTTCTACTTGTATGACATGCAATTGAATGGATTTTATCATGTTCATAACCCTGTCCTATTTAGAAAATATCTACGAGTTAAGATTTTGGCACGTGAATTTGAAAAGGCTAAGAAAAGATAAAGGGAGGCCTAAAATAGCAACAATGACTCAATAAAACCTATGCCAACTATCATCCATGAGGGAAGCATGAGGAGGGATGCATTTCCCAAGGAATGCAACTTGAAAACATGGTAAAATGGTCCGGGGAACCAAATCCCTTGACTTAAGGGGGAATCTTCATGTGGGGCGCCAATCCTCAAATAACTCAAGTGGATGAGGTGTGGTTAGGTGTGAACATGCACTTAGATGTCTAAATGGTTTAGGAAAGTGGTCGAACCAATATTTCCATAATATTAAGCCTTTAAAGGCAAAAAACAAGGGAAAGTTGGTCCACCGAGCTAGTTTACCAAAAACCAAGTGTGAACATGATTTTTAGTGCATGTGGCCAAGTCAAGGATACTTAGTCTAAAATACAAATGTAGATGTTAGGATTATATTCCAACACCCCCCCTTCATCCTAACTCACTTATCTAAACTGATTCCCAGCCAAGATTCCATGTTAGGTACTCAGGTACAAAAAATAAAAGATCCTTGTAAAATGAAGAAAGAGGGAAAACCTTGTGGGAACCCATCCCTCCCCCCACCCCCACAAAAAAAGAGGAAAAAAATGGCTAAGTGGCTAGAAGGGCCTACTCAGTTGTCTCCACCACTCTAAGCATAGCTCTCAATTCTAAAAATTTCTTTTCAATGAAAGTCTTGGTGAAGATGTCTGCAACCTGCTACTCAATGGGGCAATATTGCAGTGATATGACTTGGTCGCTGATCATCTCACAGATGTAATGCATGTGAATATCGATGTGCTTGGTCCTCTGCCTTTGAACTGGATCAACAAAAATTTGAATGGACCCCTGATTGTCATAAAATATGACAATCAGAACTGAGATTGAATACCAAACTCGGAGAGAAGCCCCTGCAACCAAACAGCCTGTGTAGTTGCATTCATTGCACCTCTATACTCTACCTCGGCTGTAGATAAAGAAATCATGGATTTCTTCTTGCTAGACCAGCAAAAAGGCCCTGAACCAAAGCTAAAAACATAACCAGAGGTGGACTTGCGGTCTGTACCATCGCCAGCCCAATCAGAATCGGTGTACCCAATTAGTGAAAGTGGGCAATCTGCAGCATAAAAGATACCAAAACTAGAAGTACCTTTCATATACCTAAGGATTCTCTTTGCAGCTTTCCAGTGAAGCTCATGGGGCTCCTGCATATATCTAGAACAAACTCCTACTGCAAAATATATATATCAGGTCGGGTGTGAGTAAGATACAACAAACTCCCAACCAACTGTCGATACAGTATACTGTCCACCAAAGGTGTAGTACCTGCATCCTCAAATCTGATCCCTGAAAGAAAGGGAGATGTTGCTGGCTTGCATTCTGTCATCTAAAAGTGGACAAGTAGATCTAATGCATACTTAGACTACACCATCTTGATCCTTGAAGTAGACTGAGAACCTTCAAGACCAAGAAAGTAGTGCAACAGTCCCAAATCTATCATGGAAAATCGACCGTGCAATGTTGATTTCGCTGAATCAATAGCTGAGGTAAGGTTCCCTTTCATCAGTAAATAATCTACATAAAGTACTATCAGCAAAGGGAATCATCATTTTGCAATAAATAAACATTCGGATCATATTTGCATCGAATGAATCCAATGGAAAGTAGGAAAGAATCCATCTTTGCATACCAGGCTCTAGGACCCTGTTTTAGGCCATACAAAGATTTCTTTAATCTACAAATGAGGGAAGAGTTCTGAATGTATCCCTGTGGCTGCTCCATATATATCTCCTCCTTGAGGTCTCCATGAATAAATGCACTCTTCATATCCATGTGATGAACTTCCCATCTGCGAGAAGCAACAATGGCTAAAACTAATCGAATGGAGTCCATTTTTGCAACAGGTGCAAATGTCTCTGTGTAGTCTATGCCATGTACCTATGAGTATCCTTTTGCAACAAATTGAGCTTTGTAATTTTTGATCTTACCATCTGCAGCAATCTTTTTTCAATAGATCCATCGGAATTGAATAAGATTTCTTCCTTTCGGAAGTGGAACCAAGTCCCATGTGTTGTTTTCCATGAGAGCAGGGTACTCTTCATCCATGGCAGCCTCCCAAAGCGGGTTTCTAGAAGCCTCAGAGTGTGATTGTGGATATGAACCAAGTTTCATATAGAAATGTATGGGAATAAATGGTTCGGTGGCAACCAAGTCTTGAGGAGCCCCAAAAAACTATGATCTAGTCCTTCTCGCCTCTGTAGGATCACCGACTAGTTCACCCGCATCTTGCAGGGTTTTCTCTGCGAAAGTTGGCAGCTGAGTTGGAGAAGCCATGACCTCATCCTCATCCTCTAAATCAGACCCAATAAGCTTCTTGGATGGCTTCTCTGAAGTGCTCGAAGAAGTTTCGGACTCCTAATCAGTGGAAACAAGCGATTCCTCGATGGGGTCTGCTGAAAAATCATGCAGTGATTCTTCTTCAAACTTCACACTTCGAGCCACAAGGAACTTTTCAGTGCGAGAGTCCAACAATTTATATCCTTTAACACTGTTAGGATATCCAACAAAGATACATTCAACACTTTGAGGCTCCAAATCCTTCCTCTTATCTATTGGAATGTGAGCCCATGGTCCTGAACCAAAAATGTGAAAGTACGACACTTTCGGTTTCTTACTAGTCCAACATTCAAATGGAGTGGTGCCTTTGAGTGCTTTGTGGGGAATGTGGTTCTAAATGTATGTTGCACAATTAGTAGCTTCAGCCCATATCTTAGGAGCTAATGATTTGGACTGTAGCATACAATTGGCCATCTCTTTTAACGACCGATTTTTCCTCTCTACGACACCATTCTGTTGTGGTGTATATGGCACTATGTGTTGTAGTTGTATACCTGCATCAATACAAAGTTGTTGCACATATTTGTTGAAATAATCCCCCCCATTATCAGTATTAAGTATCTTAATCTTACACCCAGACTCATTCTCAGCAAGTGCTTTAAATTCTATAAGGCATTCAAATAATTTAGATTTTAATTTCAGAAAAAATACCCAAGCGAGAGAAATCATCTATGAAGGTGAGTACATATCGAGCCTTATTGATTGAAGGTTGCGGGAATGGGCCTGTTAGGTCACTGTCAATCAGCCCAAGAGGTGAAGAAGCTCTTTTTTCCTTCCCTTTGTCAAATGTTTGCTCCGGATGCTTTCCAAGAATGCATCCTTGACATACACCGCTTGTGAATTTAATAGTGGGCAATCCTTCTACCATGTTTTCCTTGCTGAGTTGATGCAAGTACTTATAGTTTAGATGGCCAAATATTTCATGCCATAACCTATTGATATCATTATATTGTGATAGAAATACAGTGCTAATATATTTAGGAACAAAGTGGGAGAACAAAAACAAATGAGAACCATGATCTACAATTCCATGTGCTCGCTGTGAGCCCGTGGAAATGTTGGTAATCACTGAGGAGTCCGGAGTGAACTCCACCTTCCTTCCAGAGTTGGAATGAGTGATATGATATATCAATAGAATATTTGTGGATAGTGAGGGAACATGAAGCACATTTGTGAATCATCCCCCTTCAAGGTCTACAATTCCTTCTCCGCGCACCTTTGCAAGTGTGGCATCTCCCAAGTAAATTGGGGATCTGGTGCTTTCTTCGATGGAGGAAAATTCATCTTTTGATGCGGCCATATGGTTCGATGCACCTAAATCAAGGATCCAAGATGATGGAGTGGATGTGACAACCATTAAATCATGACCATCTCGTGCTCTCCCTCTCCCATCTCCTGTTATGTTATCATCCTTCTTCTTTGCATTCTCGGGCACGGTGAGATTGTGCTACTGCAATTGCTTAGCCATCTCATCGATTGTTTTCCTCATGCAATTTTCTTCAGGATGAAAACCTTTGGAACAGTAGCTGCAAATTGTTCCTTCCTTCTTCTTCTTACCCTTAGGCAAAGAAGATCTCTCTAAATATTGTACGTGTCTCTCCTTCTTCATTTCATTAAATTTACCCTTCCCTTTTTGCTTATCTCTTCCACTGCTCTTTAGAGCATTAGTAGCCGCAAGTGCTTCATTCTTTGAATGCTTGATGGCACCCATTTGGACTAACTTAGATTTCCCTTGAGTTAATGCTGCAATGAATTCATTCAATGGAGGCATTTTCCATTTTTCCTGAGTCTATTTAGATGCTTGAAAAGACGATACAAATATGGAATATTCGGGGCCTAATTTCGAGAGAATCAAAAGGATGAGTTGATCTTCCTCTTTCTTGACTCCAAAGGCATCAAGTTCAACAAGGATGGATTTAAACTTGGTGAATTATTCTTGCAAGTTGCTTAAATGAGTTGCACTGAGGGATATGAGTCCATTCTCCACTTGATGCACTCATTTCATCCTGCTTGCCGAATAGTCCTTCCAATGTGGTCCAGACCGCATCGAGAGTAGTGGCTCCGCTGACATTAAAGAGGAGTTATCTAGAAATTGATAGGCATATCAGCCCAATTTATTCATCTAATTTATTTAAATACTTGATCTTCTCCGCTGCAGAATTCGGTTTAGTCTCTGTTCCCATTGTTACCCTGTAAAGCCCTTTGCTTCGGAGGGGCAGAGTGATCTTTGTCTTCCATTCAAAGTAATTGAAAGGATTTAGAACTATTTTTGTGGGTTGAGAGATATGATCCATTGCTTCTTGCTGCACCTCCTGATGATTTATACCTGAAAATAAAATAGTGTGCAATCCACTAGATTCGAACTAGCTCCAATACCATGTAGAATTCCTACAGAAACTCTGATAGATCTAGAGTTCTAGTTAAATTAAACACAAGTAATTTGTTGATATTCAAGAGAGGAGAGAAAGAATTTGCTCCATAAAATCAATGTATTAAATTAATTAACAATAGTAATACATGAGCAACCAAACCTCTAATCCCAAAGGGAGGTGGTTATATAAAAATTGTCGAATCTAGAAAACTAGGAAAAAACTAGTAAAAAACTAGAAAAGGCTAAGAAAAGCTAAAGGGAGGCCTAAAATAGCAACAATGATTCAATACAACCTATGCCAACTATCAGCCATGAGGGAAGCATGAGGATGGGTGAATTTCCCAAGGAATTTAACTTTAAAACATGCTAAAATGGTTTGAGGAACCAAATCCCTCGATTTAAGAGGGAATCTTCATGTGGGGCGCCAATCCTCAAATAACTCAAGTGGATGAGGTGTGGTTAGGTGTGAACATGCACTTAGATGTCTACATGGTTTAGGAAATTTTTTGACCAATATTTCCATAATATTAAGCCTTTAAAGGCAAAATACAAGGGAAAGTTGGTCCACTGAGCTAGTTTACCAAAAACCAAGTGTGAACATGATTTTTAGTGCATGTGACCAAGTCAAGGATACTTAGGCTAAAAAATAAATGTAGATGTTAGGATTATATTCCAACATCCATAACATAAACAAATGGTGAATAACCTCGTCACAAAAAGATGCATAACCATATTATGTATCATAATATCCAACATCTAGCATTTGGAGTCCACTTCTCTAAATACATATGACATGCCCATAGCATGTTACAGACAAAAATTGGGGCCCACATGTCCCTATGCCTAATCACTATCCTTTGGTGTATGTTGTGCTAGTGGTTCCATTCCACCCACCCGTAAGTCTCGAACAGGCCATCGCTATGTGCCTCGTGATACCTCGCCGCTCAAAGGGAAGCCTAGTGCACACATATGTATATTGATCTTCTAGTTCATGCCATCTACACTCTATCACCCCAATCAATGGAAAGTCAAACTTACATCGGAGATCCTCCAGTAGCACATCATTATCTCTTTGTTGCAGTGTCAAACCATTCCGATCTGCAGCCTCAAATGTTGTGGCTCATCCTACATATCCTATCAACTTCACCGGTGCTATATCTTCATGCCACAATTTTAAAAAAAAGTACCACATACATACATTTTCTAAACTAAACATGCGACAAAAATATAGCAACTACCGCTTGCCCTCGAGACCCCATGCTCATCCTGGCGATAGTGGTAGATCAGGATCTCCCTGAAATTTCATTCTATTGTATGGATAGTTGTCTATGTACAATGGCATTTGATCCCAATGAGCGAAGAACTCAAGTCGGAACATAGGTCTAATTCCCCTCCTCCACCTTGTTGCAGTAGCTTCCCCTAGTGGCATATTGTTATCCGAAAATAGTGTCCACTCGGATGCTGCTATTCCCACTAAGAAGGGTGGCTATCTTAGAAACAAACAATCAAAGTCTACTATTGATTCCTTTTATGAAAATAGATGAGAGGAGAACCAAGAGGGCCAACCTTAGTCTTGCGCTCGATTTCCTCTCCTTCTTGATAGAGTTTTTCCGCTTCTTATTTGTCTGCCCAGCTTCAAAAGGACTTGTGGAATCACAGAAACATACTACTATGCAATAAACAAGGATCTAAATTCATAAATAATGCTGGATCAGATATGCATTAACCATATACATGCATATATAAACAAGTACACAAGAATATGGAAGGAAACAAGAATAGCTTTATTCAGATGAAAAGTAGCAAGAAGATTACAAACATGTGCTCTGACCCAACATCATCCTCCAGCTAAGAAGCCCTTCTTCACCTCAAGCAAAGCTACATCACCCAACACTATGAATGTACACCAGAATACCAACAGCACTTCTCTATAAGATACAAAATTCCAGCCTCTGGATCTCTGTGATGAGGGATCCATATATAGATAATTACGGAGAGGTGAGTCATCTTTTGGGATCTTGATTAGTGTCTTCTCTCTGATAGTTCCTGCTTCCACTTGGAGAATGATGATCTCTTACTTATCCCTGGTCGAAAATGGAGTGGCAAGTGTCAGAGGGGAAGCTTCTGGAAGATTCCATGATCTTCCACCTCGCATTTTGTCCCTGCCATTTGTCCATTCTCGACCATCGCACCCTACAGAGGAGAAAATCAGTATGCATCACACCTTGTACATTGGGAAGGTGATATGCATCGCACCATCTGCATTGAGATTTTCAGTATGGTTCGGTTTTGACCATTTATGAGCAGTTTTCAGTGGATAACTTCTAGGAGATGATGTAATTAGTTGACCTTGTTCCTTTAGGCAGTGAAGCAACACTTTTAGGGACTTAGGAGCCCTCAGTTTATGGACATTTGTGATCGAGGTTGAAGTGCCCAAAAATGTCTATAACAACATGCCCCCGTAGCAATCTCCCATGCTATCGGACCAACAAATGAGGTCGTGAACCAATCGGTCAGGAGCTAATCGAGAATCCAAAACTTAATCAAATGGCGACGTTGTTTCCATTCATGGATATGATTGGATATGTGCGTAGCCATTGTTTGTTTAAGGGATGTTAGGATATGTTTGCCTATTTCATATCAAATCGGCAACTGAAAATGAGTTAAAAATGCCATATCCAATGAGTTAAAATCCTAAAACGATCCGCGAGCCAACTCAATATACCATTTAGCAGTAGAGCCAGTGAGGGTCCTTTGAAAAAGGCGGAGCTGGATTGAATCATCAAGCCACGAATTTGATGAACACCATAGATGATAAGTTATAACGTGGGCTTGGGGATCTTCTCCATCTTTACCATCGAATTTGGGACAATCACCGGGAATCTTAGTTGGAACCGGTGGCCAATACGAATTATGAAGGATAGGATCATTTGTAAGTTTGGACACATACGGTAACTCCAATATTGCTAAAAAGGGTAATTGAGGGTTAAAGTACATCTGAGGTCACGGGTAGGAGGTAGCATTAGAATTCCAACCAGGTGCTTGTTGCCCCCACTGAGTTTGTCCATACGGGTTTGGCCCAGGAGGGTTCTTCCCGTAGGGATTTTGTCCATAGGGGTTATAGCTATAACTAGATGGTTGACCCTGGATTTTCCCCCCAGCATTCCATTGATTACCAACTTGGCCTGCAGGAGCGACATACGGTTGTTGGTAATTCTGATAAGGACTCACCTGCAGTTGTTGATATTTTGGTACGGGGCAAATTGAGTTTTCCCTTGGGATTGTTGGAAGCCATAAGGTGGCTGAGCACCAAACTAAGCCTGGGGGCCAAGCTGCATTTGATATGTAGGTTGAAGTTGAGATCCAACCTACATTTGAAGACTGGATAGGGTCTGAAGCCCAGACTGGGGCTGAAAACCGGGTGGAGCTTGAGATGCAACAATCATTTGAGTGCCCGGTTGAGTAGGTCCAGAAAGATGTCCTTGAGAGAATTGAGGCTGAGCCACCTGGCCAAAAGGTTGAGATTGAGATTGGCCCATTTGCCTAGAAGGTTGAGCTTGCTGGGTATTAGGTTGTCCTTGCACAACTGAGGGCTGTCTTGATGGACCGGATGGCTGAGCTGACTGGATAGTTGGTTGACCTGATTGGATTTGAGGCTGGCCAACTTGTCCAAATGGTTGACCAGACTGGATAGTGGGTTGGCCTTGCTGTACGTAAGGCTGGCCGACCTGCCCAGAAGGGTAGCCCTGCTGGACACCAGGTTGACCTTGTTGCATGTAAGGTTGTCCTGGATTACCAGAGGGTTGCCCAAGATAAGTAAAATACGAACCACCAGAGGCCGAAGGTTGTCCCTGTGAGGGTTGTCCTTGTGGGCCCCTAGGTTGCCCTAGATAAGGTTTTGCGTAATATTGCTGCCCATAAGAGGGTTGCATGTAAGACGGCTGACCTTGATAAGGTGGTCCTTGAAAATTCACAGGGGGTACTTAGCCACCACCATAACTAGTGGTACCCCAAGCAACAGATAACGGGATCGTGACCTCAACTACAGGCTGAGATGGCAAAGGTCTGGGGTAATAAAGGTGAGCTCTTTGAGAATCGTAATAATGAAACAGACCTTGTGTGCCCGGATTCTAAAGAGCATGAAAATATTGATCGTATGCCCCCCTGCTGGAATGGAACCAGAGGAAGGTGGGGCATTAAGTGTAGGATCAACAACTCCAGATGTAGATGCCGATGGGCCACTATTCGCCGATCTAGGGGAAGGTCTAGCAATAGTGGTCACAACTGAGGATGCAATTACGGCACCATTAACAGCGGCTAAAGAAGCCACATAAATAGTTGGAATAGTCGGGAGTGAGGTGACGGACACGTTGTGAATTTGAGGAATAAACGACTCCGAAGTCGGGGTGATGGTATGAGACCACATAGAACTCGTAAGGGAGGTCCTAGAACCCATAACATCCCTCAAAGCCCTATAGCGTAAGGGCAACGTGACACCAAGAGGGGTGACACTGAAGGGTGGAGTTTCCATTGGGATAGGAATTTCACTGCTCATCACAATGGATCCTTCACTCATGATGGGGGATGTGTCATCCATGTCAGAAGAAGACATTGGGACTGAAACACTAGGAGGAGTACCAGGAATATCTTATTTGGAAGGCTCCCAAATGGGGTTCCAATGGATATCGTAAGACTCATCTTCTGGAGCGCAAGAGTTAATCGGTTGGATACTCAGAATAACAGGGAGAGTATCACTACCAACCGGTATCTCAGGAGCAACAAAAGAGGGAGACCCTTGGTCACTTGGAACGGGAGACAAGAGCGATGATTCCACCAAGATGATTCGATTCAAAAACCCTAGGAAAACTAACGAGAAAGAACCCTACTCAAGATAACGCAAAAAAGATCTAACAGGGTAAATGTGAACGTGGCCGAATAAATTTTAAAACACAAGAACACAACTTGACCTTTTCATCTTTAAAGAGTCGAGAAAAGGACCAAAATATGACTCTAGTCACCTTCGAATGTTTAATGAGCCTGAAGTGACAAGTGCTCAGATGAACCTTTTCTTTTAGGGAGTCCGAAAAAGAGCGAAAGTGACAAATCTAGAGAACTAGGCAAAAGGTTTACCAGAAAATCCATAAAACTACATATACACCTTGGCAGTCATATGAAAACCAAGGACTTTTCATATGACAGTCAATCTTCTCGAATGTTGTGTTCGGTGCGTTATGGTTTGTAAGGCGACAGACACAGCTTCCTATGGATAAAGGATGATAAACCTAGTGGGGTCTCCCAACATATACTCGATGGTACATGGGAGGACAATTCCGTACTAGACCACTATTGAGTCATAGAAGGAGGAATCACCCAACCTTCAATGGAAACAAAAGTGACTAGGTTTAACGACGCCGGAGCATGTCTCTAGCCTAGACCTCTAAATAGTGTGTGTTATGTTCCAATGCGTTGTTAGATTTATTCAGTTCATTTTAGAGTTGATCTTGATTATGTTTCAGTTTTTAGGCCTTACTGTGTGTATATAATGAATATTAGGATGCAGCTAGAATGAATGAAAAATCCATTTTCTTCGATGAACACCTACCTACGGGAGGGTAGAGAGATCATTCCCAAATAAAGAAAACTAAGACAACAAAGGCAGTCACTCAATGCATACAGACATCAATTGCTAAAGTGCATGGATACTACTAATGAGAGATATTATCATTCGCTTTCCAATATGCAAACTTGAAATGCAAATTCAGTTTCACTTTCGTACACTAAATGAATGTAATATTTTTTATTTTTATGTCTTTAAATCTAGAAGAAACAAATAAGAAACAAGCAAGTGTGGAAAATCCGGGTTGATCCAAACAATTGTAATCTGTGTTCGGTAGCGAAAATAAATCGAATCAATGTCAAAGATTGGTTCAGTAACATTCACTAAACAGTCAACCAAAAATAGGCTAAGGGGAAGGCTTAATCAAACCAACAAGAAGCCACAAATGAACCTTAACCATGAACAGTGAAAAACAAATCATCAAGCAAGTGAGAAAAGCAAGGGACCAGTAGGACTGATGGACTTAGGAGGTAGAATTAAGAAAATCAATTCTACAGCAATCAGCATGGGTAATACACAAGCAACAAGCTCTGATAAAGCACTAGCCACAGCAACAAAGCGATGTCAGCGCGAAAGTACACGACTTTCCCGTGATGGTCAAATTTCAGAACTGTCATGACTTTGAGGTGTAATTACATGATGCATAGGATATTATGGAAGGGTGAGTGCGATGACAACGTGACTGTTAAAATTAAATCCGCGATGATGTTCAAAACAATGACAGGCAAACCAAAACTCCCAAATCAAAAACAGTCAATCTTTCAATCAAATAGGGGTATTTCCTAGATCAACCTAGGAAACTCATAGGACTGATAACTCATCCCCAAAACTTCAAAAGAGACCAAATCAAAAAATCAAGACAAGAGAAAACAAAGAAAAACAAAGGCCAAAGCTCCCTAGCGGAGTCGCCAATTTGTGATGCAGGAAAGTGTTCCCTCTGCGGACAAAGGCAACCCCTCTAGCCCTAGAGTGGGTCTAGTCACAAACAAGGACAGATCAACAATAGCTTTCCTTAAACAGTTAAATTTGGAGGCCTACCACAACCAGTGGTCGATGGAGTTCCATTGCGCTGCTCCAGTTTCTGCTTCCTTCTCCTCAATGAGTGATCAATCTGAAACAGAGCAAAGGAAATACAACAAAGCACGTAACCGGAAACAACAATGAACTATTTACTCACAAAGTCAAGAAGTCATGAGCTATCAAGTACATTTCATACAAGACATAGGAAAACATCATTGATTGCATTAATAATGAAATAAGAGTCAGCTTACAACCAAAGTCTTGACGTCACAAGCCTTCTCAGAAGGGTCCAGCCAGCATGTTCTTCAAGCATTCACTCTTTGAAGATGGATCTCCCAACATACAAGAGCTCTCTCACTCATAATTTTTGCACAAGATTAAGGGCACTTCACAACCTTCCACAAGCTATCAACAATCCCACACTTGTCACACTCACACCAGCTATCTAGCAAACTCACAAACACTAACAGCACTACTCAACTAGCCAACTATCCCAAGCTGGCAATGTATAGCAATGGTGAGAGTTTAAATAGGAGAAGGAGTCTCCATGAAAGGTGGAAGAGTGAGCTTATCCAAAAGGAAGGTAGCACAGTTGATGGAACTGCCACACCAGGGAGGGAAGGGTGACATAAATAATGCCAACAACCAGGTCTAGGGTCATCTGGAAGGGCGACTGTTGGAACAAATTCGCCCAATCTGGATCATCACGAGCACATAACTGGGGTTCAATGCTGACATCACTAGTGATCAGTACAGCTAGTCAGATGATCGTTGAAGGAAACACATAGCCCCGTGCTGGTGCTTAAAATCGGGCCATCGCAGGAATCAAGTGTACTTCTGTGCTGGCAGCGTGAATGGACTATTCATGAGTGCCTTTCAGCGCGTTTATAAAGCCCATAGCCACGATGAGGTAGATAACATAGGAAAAGTGGGTCAATTCGCAGCATAGGAGAGCATTTGTCTATCATAAGCATGTTTGACTTGGACACATGACACAGTGATAAGACCGGGAGTGAAAGTGGTGATAAATTACTGTGTAACAACAACCATCTATTGTATCAGCCTTCCCTTGCCCCTTGTTCCTCTCTCTCTCTCTCCCTCTTTCAGCTCACTTCTTCAAGAATATGATAGTTCACAACAGCTCAATGGGCTATCCTTCCAAATTCTTTGACCCCTTTCACAATGGCCCTCTCGTTGGTTCTGTAGCAATCAAATTAGGGCTGCCAAGCTCCTCCTAGAGTTCATTAGGGAAAAAGCCATGAACTTGCCCTATTTTCAAGCTTTTTCTAATTTTCCTTCATTCTTAGATTGGAATTTCTCCAAATATCTCGATTTTTGGAGTTTCCTTGCTTTTCTTAAGCAAATTTAGGGATAAATATCTAGATATTTGTGAGCATATTTGTTGGGTTGACCCTCTGAACATCCCTTAGGTTCACTAATGCTCCCCCTGGTCTAACAACTTGAGTTAGCAGGGTGACTAACGCTCCTCTATGCTTGGTAACAAGCTTTATAAAGTAGGTTAACAGTGTGCAGAGAGCATTTGTGGAATCAAGGCTTGCAATTGTGGTCTTTGCTTCAGTCATCTTTTCTTTCACCTATGAGTTGATGAGGAGGTCATTTTTTCCTATAACACACATCTTGAATTGAATGGTTGTATTCTTGTGATTTGTGGTTTGGGAAAGAAGGTGAGGCTCTACAACTGAGTGTGCAGACAACCTAAAGTTGAGTGTGCAGGTCAAGAACTATTTGTTGTACAAAGAATCATCATATTAGCAACATTTCTTGTGGATGTAGCCCCAAAATGGGGTGAACCATGGTAATTTGGTGTCTTCATGTGTATATTTTCTTATTATCTGTTGTACCGTAGCAGTTTATTACCATTTCACTTTATTTCAATACAATAATGGTTTATGTCTTTATATGGTATATTCAAATGATTAAATGAATGTGGAAAAGTGATTAGTGAATGTTAAGAATAAAAGATAATATAAAACCCCACATCACATCATTCTTCAAGGTTGTATAAACCTAGTTCTGCATCCTCCCATAATCACTTCGGGTGATTTAGCGATTTTCCTACAGGTCGTTGCTAAAAGGGCCAATGATTGAGGGTTTATTGGTGTGCAGTATAGATCGAACCTGGTTCAACCCAAATTATAACCAACAAATGATTATGTTGTCAAGATCTGACCATTTGTCAAGCTTGGAAATATGTGAAGAACCAACCAACATAGAAGATAATCTCCCTGATGCGCAGTTATTTGCAATCAAAGTTATATATGACCATTTTGTAGATATCATTCAGTTTTTGATCACATGGATGGCTCCTTCAGAGTATACCACGCAAAAAAAGAAAGAATTAGTGGTTAAGGCAGCTGACTTTTCATTAATAGTAGGAGAGTTATATAAGATGGGACTAGATGAAATATTACGCAGATATGTTCCTGAACATGAAAGACAAATGATTCTAGCAGAAACTCATGGTGGTACAGCTGGTGAACACCATGCAGGAAAAGATACTGTGCAAAATATTTTGGGAGAAGGATTGTGGTGGCTTACATTACATAAATATGTGAAGGAGTATTGTACATCATGTGATTTGTGTCAAAGAACAGGAAAACCTTCAAGAAGAGATGAGATGCCATTGGTACCACCAGTTATATTGTAGGCCTTTGATAAGTGGGCTATTGATTTTGTTGGACCCATCAACCCACATAGAAAGAGTACTAGTGCGAGGTACCTAATTACATAAACTGATTACTTGATGATTTGAAAATGGGGCTCTTAGGCTTCTTCTCCAACTTATAATAACCTCTCCCACTTCAAAATCTTGTTCTTTCCCAAGTCCTTTGATTAACCAATTGTGGAATTAAAAAGTGTGCTTGAAATAGGTGTATGCTTGTGTTTATTTTTTACTGTTAAGTGTTGTATTTATTGTTGCCTAAGTTGATATTTTAAATACAAAGAACAGTAAGTAGTGCAGCAAGTAAATCACACACATAACAAGAATATTAATTAGGAGTTCACCCACAACTCTTGGGCTACATCTCCACGAGCTCTAGTCGATTTGATTAAGCTCTCTGGGATTATGGTATAAGTCCTTTTTACAAGCTCTTGACTTAACTCCTGTTGTTTTTCACATAAACAATGGGTTCAAACACCATGTTATCCTTGGCCCTTGAAGCTCTGGCTCTTGGCTCTGGCTATTGGCTCTTGGTTCTGGCTCTTTGGCTCTAACTCTGGCTCTTTGGCTCTGGCTCTAGCTCTAGCTCTTCAACTCTGGCTTTAGCTCTGGCTCTTCGGCTCTGGCTTCTCGGTCCTCCCATCCTCTGGTGGCCCTCTCCACCTCCTATGTCCTCCGTATTATTTGTGTTTTTATAACCTGTTTGTTTACCATTTTTCCTTTTTGTGTGGAAACCCAACTGTCCATATAAATAATCAGTTCACAAATAAATGAAATGGTGGGTGCAGGTAACCTGACCGCCCTGGCATTTTTCCGTTATTAATCCCGAAATCGAATACATAACGGATTACATAGAAGACTCATGGAAATCTGACCTAAACGCCTCAAGACGGAACTCAAATGGAATTATCCGCATCATAATCCTTTCCGTGTCTGCATATCACAAATCGCCTATCGCATGGCCCATGTCCAAACCCAAACAAAACCCCAAATAATGGAATAAATGGGAAATACAAAGAAATCCACCCGAAATGCTCAAGGCCAAATCTCAAATGGCATTTAACTACATTCATAAATCCTTTCGGGTTTGTGCATCCTCATCGCATATCGCAATCGCTTTGCATATTGGATATGAGTCATGGCCATCTCCCATGGCACATTGCGAGGCGATAACATATCACCGATCGTAATTGCATATCGCATATCACCCATGTCACATGTCACATATGTAAGCGGCCCGGGGTCCATTCAACGTTCAATGGAACGTTGCGATGTGATATCGTGGTGATCACATATCACAATCGCTTGAGACCTAAGGTTCCAATCCACTACGCTAGCTTTTCTCTGATGTGATAAAGTGGAGATTGCAATCACATGTCGTTTGGGCTTCAGGCTTGTTGTCTTCCCTTTATATTATTGTGATGTGATATATATATATATATATATATATATATATATATATATATATATATATATATATTATATATAATATTATATAGATAACAAGCCCATGTTCTGCACCGTCGATTGGTCCGCTGCCTTATTAAGGTTTTCTTGTAAAAGTGTTTATCTCCATGATCCTCCACCTTTTCCCTTATGTTTAACCAAACTCAGATTTATATGCATTTGCACCATTTAGCACCCCTTTATTTTTCCTTTGTGAAGAATATTTTTAGAGTTAGAAGTCTATGCTAGATCTATTTTGGATCTTGCCTTCCCACTAAAAATATTTTGGACTCCAAAAGACTGATATACTGATCTGAATAGTAGATGAGAGTAACTCACCCTCTTCTTTCAGCCTCCCTACACTTGCCTTTGCATAGTGCCTCTAAACAAAAGTTTCTAACCACTTCCCTTCTTGAATGGGCTGGTCCTCCTGGGAAGAGCTATCTTCCTCCTTACCTTTCTGCAGAACTTCTACTGAAATGGTCATAGAAGGTAGTTTGAGCTTCTCTGCCTTGATCATTGATCCAAGGTGGCTCAAACAAGTGTGAAGTACATCTTCTCCACACAACTTTCATTTGTACCTGTTTGACAAGCTGTCAACAACAACTATTAACAACAACAAAAATACAGACAATAACTAGATGGCCTAAACTCCTGTTTCAACAAAAGAAATAGATTTCACAGCTTGTGAACACCTCCATATCTTCATATACATACAAATGATGGACTAGATAACAAGCCCACAAAACATGCCTTTAAAAAAATGACCCTTCAAGTCAAGCATGTAGAAAAATACCATTAGGACTCTTTTTCAAAAGATGAAACACTTCATCATTATCTCCATTTGGAGACCAAGTTAACTTTTCCCAAGTCAACAAAGCATCACATGCATGTCAAAGCAATCAACCCTGCAAGTTAATTACACATACATGTTCAAAAACAAGGAAATCATCAACATCCCTGTGTTCAG
The DNA here is from genome assembly GCA_000404065.3 of Pinus taeda. Classification (NCBI taxonomy): domain Eukaryota; kingdom Viridiplantae; phylum Streptophyta; class Pinopsida; order Pinales; family Pinaceae; genus Pinus; species Pinus taeda. The sequence goes on along the minus strand of APFE030937241.1, from coordinate 139,680 downwards.
GCATCTCATGCTCATGCATGCATTTCATCCTTCAACTTTCACTTAAGCACATTGTACTTTCAAAGCTAAAATGAAATATAATGTAGATGCATCAATAGACATGCAATCTCAATCAGATAAGAACTCTAATCATTCCTTACCAATCCCTTTCAAAGGTACTACCTTTGTCTGCACATCAACATCATTATGTGAATCATTCTGAGACACATCATTCATGGAATCTTCACTTCCATTTCTGCCATCTTCTCTTTCCACTTTCTTCAACTTTGCTGGAAGCATTGTTGGATTCAGTGTCCAACATTTTGTAGCAAGATGTCCTTGCTTATGGTAGTAAGTGCACTGCTTGTGCATCCTCTTGATAGCATGATTTGCCTTGTCCACTGGACCTTTGGCTTCTTGCTCCTTTTCCTTCTTCTACTTCTTGTATGTGGCCATTCTCTTCCAACATCTAGAAACATTATGGTTATCCAAACCACAAAAGGAACATGCAACTCTTTCGCCATACTTATGTGGAAATTTATCATGCTTTGCAAAATCAAAAGGAATATGTTTAGAACCATATTTATACATTTCTCTTTCACCTTTATTGCCTACATGAGGAGGTGAATCAAATGGAGTGGGCCCCTTTGGAACACCATCAATCTCTTCAAGGCTGTTGGAGTCTCCCCAACTCTCTGGTTCAAGTGTATGCTTCTGAACACCTGCATCCTGCAAATGATGTTTCAAGCTATTGCATTCTTCCTAAATACAATCTTCACACTTTGTAATGCAGCCCCTTCTTGGAGTTGTTTCAATGGCCTTCATGGCAGCCTTGTAACTTTCTCCATAAGCTTGTCCATAGCCAAGACCCAAATACTTAGGCCTTTCCTCAATCATTATTGGCTCAACAATACCTTGTGCATGTCTACCCAAGCCTTTTCCTTCATAAGCCATCTTGGACATTAGCTTGGAACCTATGCCTCTAGTATGTTTTTCAAAAGAACCAATATAAGAATCCTTAGAGGAATTTGAAGACAAACTAGAATTGTTTACCTCTTCTTCAAGCTGATACTTGACTAAGGCTTCTTGGGCAAGAAAGAGCTATGTCTCCAACTCATGCATCCTTTTTAGGTTCATATTTGAAATATGAAGTTGCCTCTCCATTTCCTGCAATTTGTCAGAAAGCAACTGCTTCTCATGGAATTCAACTGCTCTCTAAGTCTACTGCTCTTCCTTCCATCCTCATGCATTTCTCTCACCATATCCATCATGGTGGACAATTCTTGCTTCATGTCCTTTTCAAAGAATCTTGTGAAGAGAGAAGAATTTGAGGACCCACTTGTAGAAGTTGTCATTATGCCAATGAACAAAGAAAACTTCAACAAGATAAATAAAAAGCTTATTTAGCAACCTTTTGCAACAAACCTCTTGTGCTTTGGATTGCCTTGATGTCCTTGGGATAGAAGAATGCCTTCAGCTCTCTTTCCTTCTTGTCCATCTTGTAATTGGCTAGCAACAACTTTCCCTTTACCTCTGCAAACTCAGAAAATAGTCAGTCTGCAAAACAAGCATACAATTAGCCTCTTGTTGTTCAACCACCTTTCAGACAAGTAGTCTTTGGTTTGTGAATCAAGCATTCTTATATAACCTTCCTTGAAGGTGGGGTTAACCACTTAGGCTCTGATACCACTTTATCTGAAAATGGGGCTCTTAGGCTTCTTCTCCAACTTCCAAGAACCTCTCCCTCTTCCAAAGCTTGTTTATTCCCAAGTCCTTTGATTAACCAACTGCGGAATTAAAAAGTGTGCTTGAAATAGGTGTATGCTTGTGTTTATTTTTGACTATTAAGCACTGTAATTATTGTTTCCTATGATGATATTTTAAATACAAAGAACAGTAAATAATGCAACAAGTAAAGCACACACATAACAGTAATATTAATTAGGAGTTCACCCACAACTCTTAGGCTACATCTCTGTGAGCTCTAGTCAATTCGACTAGTCTCTCTAGGATTATGGTATAATTCCTTTTTACAAGCTCTTGAATTAACTCCTACTGCTTTTGACATAAACAGTGGGTTCAGAAACCATGTTATCCCTGGCTCTTGAAGCTCTAGCACTTGGCTCTGGCTCTTGGCTCTAGCTCTTGGCTCTTGGTTTTGGCTCTTTGGCTCTGACTCTGGCTCTTTAGCTCTGGCTCTGGCTCTGGCTCTTTGGCTTTGGCTTCTCGGTCCTCCCAACCTCTGGTGGCCCTCTCTGCCTCCTCTGTCCTCCGTATTATTTGTGTTTTTATAACCTGTTTGGTTACCATTTTTCCTTTTTTCATGGAAACCCAACTATTCATATAAAGAACCAGTTCACAAATAAACGAAACGATGGTTGCAGGTAACCTAACTGCCCTAGCCTTTTTTCCGTTATTAATCCCCAAATCGAATACATAATGGATTCAATAGAAGACTCATGGAAATCCAACCTAAATGCCTCAACCTGGAACTCAAATGTAATTAGCCGCATCATAATCCATTTCGGGTCCGCATATCACAAATCACCTGTCACATGGCCCACGACGAAACCCGAACAAAAACCCAACTAATGGAATATATGGGAAATACAAAGAAATTCGCCTGAAATGCTCAAGGCCAAGTCTCAAATGGTATTTAACTGCATTCATAAATCCTCTCAGGTCCACGCATCCCCATTGTATATCGCAATCACTCTGTACATTGGATACGAGTCATGGCCATCTCCCATGGCACATTGTGATGCGATAACATATCGCCCATCGCAATTGCATATCGCATATGTAAACGGCCTGTGGTCCATTCAATTTTCAATGGAATGTCATGATGCAATATTGCAGCGATCGCATATCACAATTGCTTGAGGCTTAAAGGTCCAGTCCACTCCGCTGGTTTTTCCCCAATGCGATAAAGCAGAGATCTCAATCGCCTGTCACTTGGGCTTCAGGCTTGCTATCCACCCTGTATTTTATTGCAATGTGATATATATATATATATATATAAGCCCATATTCCAAACCATTGATTAGTCCACTACCTTATTAAGGTTTGCTTGTAAAAACGTTTATCTCCATGATCCTCCACATTTGCCCTTATGTTTATCCGAACTCAGATTTACATGCATTTGTGCCATTTAGCACCCCTTTTTTTCCTTTGTGAAGAATATTTTTAGACTTAGAAGTCTATGCTAGATCTATTTTGGATCACTTGACAAGATGGGCCAAATCACAACCAGTAAGGGACTGTAGTGTAGATACTGGTGCGAAGTTTATTTTTGAGTATATATTGTCTAGATTTGGATGTCAAAATATTTTGATGAGTGACCAAGGTTCCCACTTCCTAAATACAATTATTGAATCATTGACTGAGGAATTCCAATTTTATCATCAAAAGAGTACCCCTTATCACGCTCAAGCCAATGGAATAGTAGAAGCATTTAATAAGATCCTGGAGAATGCACTGACTAAGGTATGCAATGTGAACAGAGATGATTGTGAGCTTAGAATCCCGGTATTTTTATGGGATTATAAGATCACATGTAAAAATTTGATAGGTGAGACACCCTTTAGGTTAGTTTACGAGAAAGAAGTTGTGATTCCCATGGAGTACATTATCCCTAGCTTGAGGATTGTAGCTTTTACAGATATGGAGGACCCCAATACAATGGAGGAAAGAATTTCATAGTTGATTGCTTCGAAAGAACACGGATTTATAGTAGGATTCAATCAGCAGGTACAAAAAACAAGAGAAAAGGCTTGGCATGATAGAAATATTAAGTAAAATAAGTTCCAGGTATGAAACCTTGTTCTCCTCTATGACAGTAAGTTTGTAAAATTTCCAGGAAAATTCAAGATGCATTGGTTGGGCCCATATGCTATCAAGCATATTATTGATGGAGGCGCAGTTCAATTAGCAAAGTTAAATTGAGAATTGATTCAGGGAAGAGTAAATCGCAACAAGCTGAATCTATATAGGTGTAGCCCTGCCTCTACATCCTCTCTCTAAGGAAGAAAGGAGAAAAGTCCTAGTGCCATGTAAAGTTGAAAGAGGGCACTGGACTATAAACTACGCTGTAGACAGATTCGGTGTAGGAAGTTACTTCCCTACACTCTATATTATATCGAAGTACATAGGAGATGTGATGTAAGAAGGGATGTTTGCTCCAATATGAATTTGTTGAATTTCACCATAAAAACAAAAATATGACCATTAAAAGGGAAAGTTAACGTTGAAACACATGGAAAGTTTAATTTATGAGGACAACTTAAGAATATCTAAGAATAGATATGCAATTAATGAACACAATCTGAACACGATCTAGATAAAATCTGAGATTCAATATTCAGAATTGCTATAAAAGGTTGTGTCCCACCCAAATTTGGAACTTTGTTGAATTGAGAATTCGAGTGTTGATAGTGTGAAGAAGTTGCAGAAATTCTCGTTGTCGTATGTCGTCTGAGCGTTCTTGGGAAGAAATTATTCGTAATTTTCATGACAAGGGCTTATCTGGAATCATGGAATCTGGTACACCCACAGTAGCCTCAACCACATCAGCATCATCCCAAAAACAGTGGACATCTCCATGAAAGAAGCCAACCAAGGAAGAAAGAACAAAGAAGAAACATGATAAGAAACTTGTCAAACCTCAACAAGAAGCAGAAAATGTCAAAGGCAATAAGGAAGAAGCAGAGCACACAGAGTAGATGGAAACAGATGGCATAACATTTCCATCACCTCTACCACCATACATCCACCGAGAAAAAAATTCTAAACTAGTGAAAGACTCAAAGGATGCGAAGTTTGGCACCTTCACACCCCTACTTCCAAATGAAGTACAATTTACTGGGGAATTACTTGGGAAAATACCGCAGCTGAATTTCACAGATTATGACTTCAACGATAGGAATAAATACCCACATTTCACACCAAAACAATATTTGAAACAGGTAAACTAACCGGAGAGTTGTGTGACAAGATTAGAACTATAACAGTGGGAAAACGGATTGGCCAAGTAAGGATTAATGAACATGTTGAATGTGTCACACTTCGGCAAAAGTCTAAGGAGCACAACTTGTGTGTGACAGTTGCTCGTCTTGGTGCATGATGGATCCTTATGGATGGGAAATAATATCCTATAGATCCAATGTTTATATGGAGAATCACCGAATTGCCATATTAGGGGAAAAACCCCACAGAATAATTCGTTCAAAAAGATAAAGACAATGCGATAGCCGACAACATGAAGAAAAAGTTTTATCTGGCAAAAGGAAAAAGGGGATATCATATAAATTCAATTAGTGATCAGGAGTTCTCTTCATAGCACACATATTATATAGGAAGATCATGAGAAAGTTTCTTGCTAATGAAGTGCCTATAGCATTAGTTTCATCAGCCGCACAGTGCGCCAATGGGGTTGAGTATAACTAGGCTGAATACCTTTGAAAATAATTTCTGGTTGAGTGTTGCCAGGTCCAGGAAAAAGGTACAACATTTCATTATGCTTGGCTAATTTTGATAATTGCAATTTTGGCATGGAGAGAGCCAGAGGATTCACAGTTCCCTCCAGTAGCTTCCGATTTATGTGAAGTTGTGTGTATGCCTCACTGTAGTATACCACTCAATCGTTGCGAGAAATGGTGAACAAGCTATTTTTCTTGTTATATAGCATGGATTTGCATATGTTGGTGAACCAACACCCTTGCCTCTCATTGAGCTTATATGAATAGTATAGCATGGTTGCAAAGTTTAAGGTCATTTTTCACAAAGTATATATACAGGCTCGTAGGGATAAAAAGAAGAAATGGAATCCCCTACCATACTTAGTCATAGAAGATGATTGCCTCGCACTAGTACAACAATGGCCCACATAATGGATGACTTTGTTGGAGGAATAGGAAGAGCCAGAAGATAGTGTGACAAAGGAGGACACCTCACAGCATGATGGGAGTGGAAAGGACAAAGATAAGGATGAGAAGGAATCATAGGAAGAGGAGAAGCATGACGAGGGTCACCAGGATCCTCCTGAAAAAGATAAGCAGAATAAGGATTCTAAAAATATAGAAACAGAACAAGTTGTTACAGAAAAAAGGAAAGCACAGAGCGAATTTTCCATGAAGGTTAAGAAGAAGCAGAAGATAGATAAGACAAAGGATATCATGCCAATGGTCCTTGTTGATGGGGACCTGGATCATATAGGGGACAAGATATAGTAGGTGACTGTAGAATCGTGGAATAAGTGGGAAGATCGCTATGGCCCACTTCTCACAGGTGTGTAGGAGCATATCGCAGAACTTCAAATTTTGGCACAGATAGTTACACAACCTGTGCAGGTAGTGGTGAGGATTGGAGAAGAAAGAAAAAGAGAGCCTACACTTGTAGCGAGGTTAGCGCCAATACCCGTCGAAGCGTTATAATTTTACTCCGCCAAAGTACAATAGTAAGCAAAAGGGTGGAATCATGTCAATATGAACATCACAGCAGCACCATTGCAAATACTACACAAGCTGAAAATAGAGATAATAGAAGGGTTGAAGCTGCACGAACAACATACCTCGTAGATGAATATTCAGGTAGAGAAAGAGTGGGCTTCACTTCAGCAGAAGCTCAACTAGATAATCTAGGAGAGGGATCAAGTAGTTCAACAACAATAGAAGATCAAGGAGGTGATTGAAGAAACATTTAGAGATATTTTGTACCTTGATGTCTGAGAAGAAGAACTAGTAGAGGACAACGTCTTGAAGATAGGCCTTGCCATTAAAGGATACAAGGAGAAAATTGCAACAATACAGTTTAAATATGAAATGCAAATCAGTGAGATGAAAATGAAGTTGCAACCTACTATGCTGCCGTAACTAAGAGGGAAAAGGGAGACTAACCTAAAGACCGAATGGATAGCATCTCTGCAGTAGCAGAAAACAATGGAAAATTGTTAGATGAGAGTTTATAGATTTGGAATTCGCTATAGGAAGATCAAAATGTGCAGAAACTGCAGGAAGAGATTCAGCAGAAGCAGGAGTAATGGGAAGAGATTTGGGCATCTACGAATACCTTACCAATCTCGCTGAAGGTTTCCAAAATTAATGATGGAAAGGCCCTATAGAAGAAGATTGAGGAACTGAAGAAGGAAGAACAAGATTTAGCATAGAGGACTAAACGATGGCAGGATGAGGCTCTCCAACTTTCATAGGTAGTAGATGAGAACCTTAAATAGTTTCGATAGTGGGAGATAGTGATGGTGCAGAAGGCTGCAGAACATATGATGGAAGTACTGCTGGAAGACGTGCGCAGTGAAAATAAGTAGTTCACAAAGACCTTGCAGTAGTTCAACAATACTTACAATAGCATTGCAGCAAAAATCATAGCTAAATAAGTTGAGTGACTCAGGACGAGTCACATGTGAGTGTTGGGGGCATATTGCGTGCAACCTAACTTGGCCTAAATTTTGGTAAAGGCTCCTCATTTTGAGGAGATGAGTTCATAGTGGAGAGTGTAGCGGAGCGCAAAGTGGACCCTGTAGTAGAGCAATGAAGCACCAAGTGGATTGTGTAGCAAAGCAGTTGGAATATACCATGCGGTATAAGGACGGGTGACAGAGTGAGTCGAAGCCCCTCCTTTTTGGAAAATAATGTAATCCTGTAAAAGATTAATGGTTTTCTGACCATCATAGATTTTGTTAGGGATTCCATGGTATATGGACCATGGTATTTTGATGATATATCCCTCGATGTAATACTATATATAAGGATAAATAATAAAGAAGAGAAACATCACATCTTGAAATGAATGGTTGTATTATTTTGATCTATGGTTTGGGAAAGAAGGCAAGGCTTTGCAGCTGAATGCACAGAGGCCTGAGTCTGCAACTGAGTGCGTAGATGAACTACAGCTAAGTGCGTACGTTAAGAACTATTTGTTGTACAAAGAATCATCATATTAGCAAAATTTCTTGTGAACATAGCCCTAGATTGGGGTGAACCACGGTAATTTGGTGTCTTCATGTGTGTCTTTACTTATTATATGTTGTAGCATAGCAATTTATTACAATTTCACTTTATTTTAGTACAATGATGATTTCTCACTTTATATGGTATGTTAAAATGATTAAGTTAATGCGGTGAAGTCATTAGTGAATGTTAATAATAAAATATAATATAAAACACCACATCAAATCATCCTTCAAGGCTGCAAAAACCTTGTTCTGCATCCTCCCATGTCACTTTGGGTGAGACTGTGACCTTCTTGCATGTCGTTGCCGAAAGGACCAGTGGTTGAGAGTTTGTTGGTGCACACTATAGATAGAACTTGGGTCAACCCAAATCATAACCAAAAAACACCTTCTCCAATGAATCGAGTTCCCAAAGGAAAACCTCATGTTGTATGTTATCATTCAAATTCCCTATAAAGACATCAATGCTATGCTCCTCTATAATGTTAGTTACCCTGATATTGATTTTTTGGATGTCCTCAATGTGCTCTACCATTGAACCCTTTTGTTTGAGATTTATCAATTAGATAAGGAAGGTGTTTCTCTTTGTATCCTCATAATGTGATATCATTTCCTTCATAAAAATTTACCAAGTGACAAGTGGTTTACTAGAACAAATCCATCGATACCATATAAATTGATTGGGTTCTAAATATAAAGTTGCAATGAGTAGCTTTTGTGTGTGTTCCACATCATGAATGTCAAAATATTGCTCCATCTGTTGTATCCATGTTACAAGATCCTTGCCATCAAACTTCCTCATATAAATCTTTGGAATTTGGTGGGTCTTAAACCTAACATTGAGTATCTAAAATCATAATTCATATTCCTTTTGTCCTCATCATTATTTTCATGGATTATCTTGTCACCATTGGGAAGACTTTCTTGCAACAACTTTGTCAATCCTTCCATATTGGCATTCATCATTGCTTTCGCGTCTACTTTTAAACTATCAATCATATCTTCCATGTATTCTTTTAAACCATCCTATAAAAATTCCATGTCCCTTTTTAAGCTATCCATGTCCCCTTTTAGTTCATCTTTGGTTTCTCTTTGTGAGAGAAAAATTTGTTGCACTTGGTCCTGTAATTTTGATATACCATGCTGCAATTCTTCCTCTTCGTGAGTCATAGTAGAGCTTTATTAGGAGTTAATTGGTGTAAAATTATTTTGTTTGGGAGGATTTTTAGGACCAAATCTGATATCTATGATTCAATATTCCCTTTTAATCACTTCAAACTTATTTTTCAAACAAAAGTTATAAAATTTTTTAAAAAATACACAGCTTGTTCTTTCTTTTTAGGAGCTCGATATTGAAGTTGTTGTATCTATGTAATTTTGGATATCCAAGTTCTAAAATTTTTTACTGTGGTATCCCTTTGAGTCTTATTTCTACGTCCACATGTCATACCAATATTGGATTCTTAAAGATAATTTTATGCCAAATCTCCCACAATGACATGATTATGGATTGTTTCAATATACCAAAATTGTACAAAATTCCACATGTCATTGTTTCAACCTTTGGTTGTAAAATTGATACGTGGAAAACTATTTTATGTTTTATTTCTATCACTTTTTATGAAATTTCAATATGATTCTTGAAGCAAATGTTATGACGCTTTTCCCTTTGTGTTTCTAGGAAAACTAGTGTCTTGTTGAACGATTAGCCATCTAGGTTTGGCAGCTACCCTAGAAACAACAGGTTAAAGAAATTCAACGATTTCTTCTATGTGTAACAGATAAGAGAAAGATAATGGAACCAACCTGAAACTTCCACTTAATTCCTTGCTTGATCTCTCTCCCCCTTGACAGAGCTTGCAACTCCTCCCCGTACTTAACCCGCTTGGAGAGTACCTGTATAAACACAATAACAAAGAAATGTAAAATCATCTTGATCTATTACAACATAAACATTACAGAATCAGATATATAATTAACAAATGATAGCATTCACGAATGATAAAATTCACAATTTCACAATCAGATGGAAGAAAACTTGAATAACTTTATTAGTAGAAGGGAGAATTACAAACCAGTTTTCTGATCTAGCATCATCTTCCCAGCTTCAATCCCTCTTCACCTCATGAAATAGCAAGATCACACCAACAATACAATACTTTTTCCTCAATTACAAACTATCATCACTTCCTTGCAATTCACAATATTCCATCCTCTAGATCTCTTAGATGAGGGATCCATTTATAGATGTGTGCAAGGGTGTGAGTCATCTCTGGGTTTGATTAGTGTCATTCCACTTGTTACAATTTGTTCCACTTGGAGATTTCTTGGATCTCTTAGTCATCCCTAGGCGAATTCAGAGAGGCAAGTGTCATAGGAGAAGTTTCTAGAAGATTCCATGAGCAACCACCTAGAAAACTGTCTCAGACATTTGTCCATCCTCGCCCATCACACACTAAAGAAGGCCCAAACAGTATGCATCAAACCCTGGCAATGTAACACTCAGTATGCATTGCACTTTTCCAGTGGAGCAGTTAGTATGGTTCAGTTTAGGCCATTTCTGGATGGTTTCTCAGGTGGAACTTTTGGGGAATGATGTAATGAGATGACCATGTTATTTTATGGTATGAAACAAATCTTTTAGGGGTTGATGAGCCCTATTTTATCAACATATAAGCTTGGGGATGATGTGCCCAAATATCTCTATAACACTCAATCACTTGTTTGAGACTGAATTCTGGAGCATGAAGAAACCCTAACTTTTTCGGAACATATCTCCGAAAATATAGAAAAAGAATATACGAAATTATGGAACAAAGTTAATCAATATTTTGGATCCATGTGGTCGCAATCTCAGCTTCTGAAGCTTTGTAGAAATTTTTTTATAGTGAAAATTCCATGATGACCTGTTTGAAGTAGCGAAACCCTAGAATCCAAAGCTCTGATACCAAATGTTATGCAACCAACTCACAAAATAGAAGAAAAGATAGATCAAAGACTTAAATATTATCGTGGTCGATGAGGACACCTCCTTTACATTACATAAATGAACAATTCTTGGATGATTCAAATGATAAGACCTCCTTGGTATATATAGGAGTCTAAGGGGTCACAATATAATCAGAGCCTACATAACAATAATAATGTAAGGGCACAACAATAAAAATAGTGGAATTCTTTGGGGCATAAAAATAACAACATGGGGGACACATGGGAACAAAAATAATAATAAGGGGATACACTAACAATAACAATATGGGGAATACACTAGTATTATAGGGACCTAACATTATCCATCCTAAGGAGATGACCATATAAATTAAACAAAATCTATATAAGTTCTTATGAGGCGCCAGCACCATACATAGAATTGCATTAATAAATTTAGTAGAGACCAAGATAACAATCTCTCCTTTCCATTAGAATGATCAAGTAAGATAATACTTAGCTCCTAACAAGAGAATAAATGAGGTCATGCATAACATAAATCTTGTGGCTTTGACTTCTTTTAAACCAAGCACATTTATCCCACCAAGGAAAGTTAAGATTTGTTAATATTATATTTTTATCCTAAGGTTTTTGAAGTCTTGCACCTTACATGAGGTCACTTACATCATAAATATTGTGCATTTCCATCTCCACCCAATTTCCTTCAAGGTTTAGAGTGCACCAAAAGAATTAACACCATTAAATAGTTCACCAAGAAATGATATCTTTGGCCTCTTTGGGTTGTAATCACCAACTAAGGAATATCAATAGGGAAATTATGTAGGGGGGTAGAGTGACACTATATAAACCTAATTACTGAGAATAAGAGGATTTATAGGTTCTTATTAATGTAAGGTTCCATAATTTGTGATAAGTTATGAGTCATGGGAGGTGAAGAGATTCTTGGGTTTAAAGCCTTTGGGGATAGGTTAGGAATGGTAGGGGCTTAATGGATTAGGTCTATAGAAACTAGTGGAGATTTATCTTATATACCATTATATGAATTATTGTTTCTTTTCTTGTTGGTTCATGCACCATCTTTGGCATATTTATCCCCAAGGACCTTGGGGTCATGAATATTAGTAGCCGAATTTGCTAGGGGCATAAATAGAAAGTCTTAGATGTAGTTTTTTTGTCTTTAATAACAAAGGCAAGTGTATATAAGATGACATGATGAAAATCATATTAGATAGTATGCCTCTACACTAAATAAGGACAAAATATATTACATTTGGACAGGTTAAGCCTAACATACACTAGAGGTTGCATAATAGGATTGGAGGACTTGTCAATATCCTAATTGATAAAACTCCCCAGGGGCAACTGTAAGATGAAGTTTGGGCCAAGAATTACATCAAGAGACAAAGGAATATATTTATATAAATTATATTATTTTATCCTCCTTATTAACTCAAGGCACTAAATAATTTAATTTAGCTAGGTCATCCTATTTTATCCTCCTCAGTAACTGTGAAGAATCTATAGCTATGATTTTTCACAAATTTAGAGATCCTTATGTAGTGCATTCTCAGGGATATTGCATTTGAACACTATAAAAATAAAAATACTTTGGATAGAATATGATCCTAGGTAAACTTCCAAGCAAGAACTCCTAGTTATCCCAACTACATGTGTTAGTGCACACAAGTGTGACCTAGGGTTCATATCACTTATTTCCTTAATTTTAACATTTCCATTGTTGGTCTTTCATGCCCCACATAGAGAATATTAAGTGACATAATAGTGAGTGGGTTCACCACCACATCTATGGTTGGATAATGAAACACTCGCTCCTCTGTATGACAACCTAGTTAAGAAATAAATGTCTTCCACCTTGATGGTGAGATTGTGGGAGTCAATATGAAAATTTTGTTCATTTACATTACATTCCCTCACCAAATGGTCAAGAAGTTATAACTTTTCTCTCATTCTTGGGATCACGAAAATCTTTGCTAACCTGCATTTCTAAGGTGCCAACATGGTGTTGGCATCATTACTTGCAATGAGGTCTTGTGCATCATGCTCTCTATCTCTACATTTGAACATTTTTAGGGCTGAAAAATGTGTTAAATGCAAGAGGAAAATATGTTAGATAACAAACATAAAAACAAATTGAGGTATTTCTATCAAAAATTCAAAACATTCTATACCCATCATGACCACCACAAACCTCTCTAATAGACAATGTGATACCATCACACCCATGCCTTATAGGCCCTACGTCGATCATGTTTCGACACAGTTATGAATATAGCATGTTTGCGACGACTTGAGGGCAGATTTTCCCTCCTTTAATAAGCCCAGAAATGAAAATTTCACTTTTAAAATAGAAAATAAAGATTGTAGAAGTGAAAATGAGATCGTCCACTAGTTTTCCCAAAATCAACTCTAGAAGATCAATGGTAAAAAGGGTTTTTTTGGCTTTGCAAATTGGTAAAAATGAAATGATAAAAGTAAAATCACTTTTCATCCTTTTATAGGAATTAAAGTTATTTATTATTATTATTTTTGCCATTTTTTTCCTAATTATCAATAATTAATCCTTTTTTTATTTCCTAATTGTCAATAATTAATCCTTTTTTATACATTTTTTTGGGCAAATATGATGATATTTTATCTAAATATGTAGATAATAGGTTAAAACATTGAAATATAATACTTTGGTGTGAGTATACTTTTATCTTTTTTTCGAGCTCATTAAAACTATAAGAAAAAGGAATCCCCTAGAAATCTCTTTATGCACTTTATAGAATCTCTAAACATGAAAATATAGCGAGGTGAACTTGTTTCTTTCACAATTGAAAAAGTATTTGAAATAACATATACCAAGTATAAGTTTAACCCCTTTTTAGACTGAGTGGACTAATTACGAAAAAGGAGCACTTTAGTCAACCATGACTAAAAGAGTTCTCCCTTGTATTGTTTTAGCCTTTTTTCAGCCTCGAAAGACTAAATTTACAAAAAAGAACATTACAATTTTTTTTATTATTTTTTTAAACCATCTAAACGTGAAAAAGAAGTTGAGTTATCCCTTCATTGGACTCGTAAAATCTAAACAATGTAGGATTCATCCATCATGATGAGACTCAAGCACTCCTTCCTAGGGTTCTTTAAAAATAATCTAAAGGACTCATCTGAAGGACGAGCTTATAGTTCAAGCATATGTTATCCTCCTCAAGCTTATGTAAAAATAAAGAGGTACTTTCTATAAATGGTGGGGCGAATTGGGAAAGAAGTATATAAATTATATATTTTAAAAGGAAACAAGTCTCTCTTGAACATGACACCCTGTTGCTATTCGTGTCTGGGTTAGGAAAATATGTTTGTTCTCTATATCGATCATGCCTCACTGAAAGCATTCCTATTGGTATCTACTCCCATTTTGAGTCAAGTACTTCCAAGTTGTTGACATTTCATCAATATGTTCAAGAAGAGTTCAACCTCAGTCAAATAATTTTGCAGTTCTTAAAGCCTTTTATCGTGTTAGTTATCCCTGAGTTACTCCTGAATCACTTATGTTTTGTTCTACTTCAAATGTTGACACATGTTTTGTGTCATCACATCAAGGTCATCCTGAGACGAATCACTTCCTCTTGGCTTTAGCACATTATATAGGAAGTTTATTTTGAAACCCCTTTCAGTACCTTGGAACTTGCATGCCTCAATGACAAGTCTCCTCACTTTCGATGATAAGTTTTACAACATTAACCTTTGATTAGATGATTCTATGGGTGTGCAAATTCAGATCACTTATCCACACCCCATAGAATTTACTAGATTACCTTGAGGGCCATTGTCATTATTGGTGGTTCCTCTCACATCTGTTAATGGTTCTCATCATTGACCAGTAATCTTATTGTTTCTACCATGTTCAACATCAAGACATTTATTCACATGGTTAGAATTATACTATAGAATGATATAAATGAATACCTAGGATGTTGTATGATATATCCAAGTTTATAGATCCATGAAGTATGTCTAGTGGCTATGTTTATACTAATATTTCCAAGCATGGATCCACGATGTATGTCTGGTGGCCATGACTTCATTTTATTTTCATAGATATTTGCACATTGCCCCACTTATTCTTAGAGTTACATGTATTCTAAGTAAGAGAGTGCCTACCTCATAAATTATCATATGATGATATTGTACTGTAATCTCTTGATTATTGACTTGCAAGTTTCCAACTAGTTCTTCCTTGATTCAAATCTTCCCATAATAAAGCACTTTAGTCATTATACATTTTTTAACTTTGTACTTTAGTGGGAAATTTGTTACACATCATTTTATCACCTCCAAGAAAATGATACCAAATCTAGATCCTTCGTCATTTGAAGAACTATTGTCATCAATCCCCAAGAAATATGGAAGAAATACCTCTCCACAAAATATAATAATATTGGATTATATACCTTAAAAATCCTATTTTTGGAGACTGTCGCAGGTACCAGTATTACAACCTACAACATTACACCTTGCATAGCTAGCATCTTGTGATGTCATCATAACTTTCCTTAATAAAAGGTGTGTTAGAATATTATTACATGGGTAAAAAATTAAAAAAGGTTATGAAGCTTCCATTATAAAATCCTCGTGAAGGTATATTTCCATACATTGAGGATATGGGCTCAAATTCCTACCATAATGGATCTCTTCACTACCATAGTGTATCCCATCCCCTCCATTATGGATCTAATTCCTACCCCAGTGGATCTCAAACTTCCATACTTGGCCTACAAATATAAAGTACTCAAAGGAAAAGTGGTTGGACTTTTTACTTTTGAAACTATAATTCCACTCTACTAACGTATCCATTGAAGTCTTTTGAATGTAAGGCTGAAATTTAGGACTATTGGGAGGAAGTTATCAACATCAAGGCTTTGGTTGTAATTCTCTCCTTTTCCTTATCAATAAAAATTCATATTTCTTTCCCACATTATTATGGTGATTGTTATGAGATTCCTTGATCACTTGCATATATTGTGTTAAATCATTTATATCTCACATACTTTGATAATTTGTATATTTGTCTTTACAGATATTTTCTTGGAGCATCGAGAACGAGATCAAAAGATATATCACACAACAAAAATGATAATAATTTTCAAAAATGTACAAACCATTCATCCAATCTTACATATATGATTTAATGGTAATGAATCTAGGGAATGTTTCTATGTATTTGATCATTTTTTTTCTAGTGTTTGGTTTCCAAACCTAGGGAGATTGCTCCTGTCTGTGAAGTAGATAGGAGATAGAGCACATATAGAGGATTTGTGCACTTTAGTATCCTATGGACCACAAGCCATACTTCTTTTTACTCATAGCCATTTTCTATTAAGAGAAAGAAAGCAAAGCGATCTCACCTTCTAGCTTGGTTTTCTTCCAAAAGGGTTTATGAGGTCATATCTTGTGTCAAATGTATTTTTGAGTTTTTATTCCATTTTTCTCTATTTTTTACATAATTTTAAGTTGCATGCATATTTAATTAATAGTAATCCATGGATCCAAAAATCCAAATATAAATAAAATTGTAAAAGTGTAGATTTCAGATATTTAAATATAATTTTATCATATCTGTTGTGACAAATTGTCTAGTGGAATATCCACAAATTTTATGGATCATGAGAGCAAACTTAGTATACCTCATCAAGGATGAAAATTCCTTCACCATGAAAGTGCACAAAGGAAACTGTAAAATATCACTGGTTAGTGCCAACGAAGCTAAGGAAAATTATTAGTTCTAGCAAGAAGTATGCTCTACTATTTTTAGAAGAAAAGCAATGTGTATAAGAGTTAGTAAGAGAAAAATCATCCTTTGAGGGGTCTAGTAAGGAATTAAAAAAACTAGAAGAGTTGCTATAGGAATATGTGGATGTGCACCAGTAGCATAAAGGGCTATTATCGAAGAGGAAAGTGGAGTGCAAAATCTAGTTGTTCCCAAAATCCCCATTTTCAAACAATAGGTTGTACAATAATTTTTTTATAGAATAAACCAAGGTGAAGAAGTATTTGTAACAGTTAAGTGAATAGGATGCCATATTACCAAGTAACTCACCATGTGGGTCACCCACAATCGTTGTCTCAAAAAATCATGGGACTTGATGGATGTGTATTTATTACAAGGCATTAGAAAAAATCATGCTCAAGAAGAGGTACACCCTACCCATGAGTTAGAGAAAGCCTAATATTTCACCAAGCTAGACATAAAGTAAAGATATCACCAGGTTCGAGTCAAGGAAGAAGACACCTTGAAGACCTCCATTAAAGCTAGGCAAGGTTTGTATGAGTGGTTGGTCAATATGCTTAGCCTATGCAATCCACCAACTATGTCTATGAGGTTAATGAATGATATTGATAGACTCATTTGTTATTGTATGTTTAGATGATATACCAATATACAATGCTACTTGGGAGGAGCATGTCTCACATTTGATGTAGGTGCTAGAGACATTAAAGAAGTACTCAATGTTGTAAAATATCAAGAAGTGTGAGTTTGCATAGAAATATTTGGGGTATCTTGGGTATGTGGTAGGTGGACGAAAGTTGAAGATAAATCCTTCCAAGATAGAGGCCATCTTGAGCTAGAAAATTCCTACTAATGTTTCTAAGATCAATATTTTCCTTGGCATAGCACAATACCTAAGGAAATTCTTAGCTTCATTTTCAATAGTTGAAGCACTACTCCATGCCATAATGGAAAGTGGCATGAGTTTCCATTGGGGAAAGGGACAAAACAGGGCCTTTCAAGAGTAAAGAAGAAGATCAATCAAGCACCATTTCTAACATTAACAAATTTGTCTCCCTTAAAAATGGAGACAAATATAAGTGGGTATGCTCTAGGATTAGTCTTGATGTAGGGAGGAAGGCATGTATACTACCATTTTAAAGTATTTTGTGGGGTAGTTCTTAACTACCCTACCTACAACAAGGATATTTGTGTCTTGGTGCAAGATGAGAATAAGTGGAAAGACTATACAATGGGAAAGGAGATAGTAATATTTAGATAACCATCCACTATAGTATGTGCAAGCCTAGAGTAAGCTACAAAAACTGAGAATTACAAGATGGGGTTTCTAAATAAGTTTCATTTAGTGATCAATTGCAATAAGGGAAACACAAACATGTTGGTTGACATGCTTTCAAGGAAACACACAATAAATATAAAGATTTGGGAAATATTACGCACATATATCCTTTCACCCATGATGCATATAGAGAGGTATACACAAAGGATGAGGATTTGAAGGAGGTGTTTCATCAGTCGTGAAGAAAAAATCATCTACACGATGAGACAATGCAATTAAATACCATATGAAAAATGAATTACTCTATAGGTTATATAAGTTATATGTTACTAAAGGTAATTGACCACGATTGGTCATAGAGGCTCACACCTCCACTATTGTAGAGAATTTTGGTGTAGGAAAGATAATGATCAACTTGTAGAGGTATGTGTATTGGAATATGATGAAATAATAGTTAGATAGGTTCAAAAGAGGATGTATGCTTTGTTTTACTAGCAATATTAGTAATAGGAAATAACTCTTATATCATCCCTTTCCTCTACCACTCATCCTTGGGAAATGATTTTCATGGACTTCATGGGAGGTATAAGAACAACTAGGAATGGGCATGACTACATTTTCTTGGTAGTTGATAGGTGTAGTAAGATGTGTTCTCTAATTCCCTCTAAAAATGCCGTCATTGGAAAGAAATAGTGGACTTCTTCTTTGGACAGGTCTAGGTGCACCTTAGGATACCAAGTAGCATTTATTTATTAAAGGAAATAATATTCATTAGTGAATTTTGGACTACATTGTAGGATAATATATACATAGAGTTGAATAGGTCTACAACATTCCATCCATAGACAAATGGGGAAACAAAAATAATCAACAAGAATTTGATGCAATGTTTGAGAGCATACAATCAGAAGCGTATGAATAATTGGGATGAAAATTTGGCATCCATATAACACTCTTATAATAGATCCATCCACACTTCTACTTGTAATCCCCATTCGAAACTTATTTTGGGTAATTTCCACATTCGCTTTTGAATATTGCATATGGGAATTAAGGAGGAGTGAGGGAGGATCTTACAAGGGACACCTTAAGGGAAGAAAAAAATGTGGAGAAGATAAAGAAAATCCTTATACATGTAAAAGAAGAATTCTAAAGTCACAAGAAAAATATGAGGTTGATAATGATCAACACATGATAAAGAAGTAATTCAAGGTGGGGGACATAGTATGGTTATAGTTGAATAAGGAGAGGCCATAGGGTACTGGTAAGAAAATCAAGTCTTTTTATTATGATCCCTTTGAGATATTGGAGAAGGTGGGATATAATTTTTACAAATATAGTCTACCAACATACCTATGAATTTACTCATTGGTCAATGTATAAAATCTAAAACTATATGAGCCTTCCATTCTAAATAAGGAAGAGTAACAAGTCATACCTTCTGTAGAGGATTTGACAGTAGATTCTTAGGAAGAGTAGATAAAGGATACAATTTCGTTGAAAGTAAGGTCCAAAACTACAATATAGGGGCAACATGACCTTTGTTAGATTTTCTCTAAAGGACAACTTCTAGGGAAAGCTAAATTGTACACTTGAGAGAAGGTGGAGGAAAATTTTTGTCACCTCATTCAGTAGGATCTTTATGTGACTAAACTTCTTCAAAAATGGGGAATTGTGATCCTAATTGGATCATTATATTATTTTTCATCCATATCGATGCTTTAAAAGTGGAGCAATCAACTCACTGGACCATTTTTACTAGTAAGTCCCACTTTATAAAATTACAGTTTGAAACCTTCCAAAACAATGTATCGAACAGAGGCCATATACAAAAGTTATTCCATCTAAAATTTTACCTTTCTATTTTGACCACAATGATTTGAGGGGATGCCATGTCGACCCCATTATTCATGGAAAAGGAGATAGCCACACGATCATGATGAAGAATACTCTAGAAGAATCATTAGTTGAGCTCTAGTTAAGAGTTGGAGGGGTCAATATTAACAATTAGTAGGCTATGAGGTCGTGTCATAATCGAGCCACTAGGAGGAAAATGTGTTCAATTATTTTCAAGTGATTTTTTTTCCATAGATGAGAAGAGCAATTGAGAGTGGATAAATAGAGAGAAAATAGAGAGGGTTTGTGCACTCTCCTTTCATTTACAATTCTCCGTTAAAAAAATACTTAACTCTTAACAAGAGAATAAATGAGGTCATGCATAACATAAATCTTGTGGCTTTGAATTCTTGTAAGTCGAGCAGATTTATCACACCAAGGAAATTCAAGGTTTGCTAAATATTATATTTTCATCCTAAGGTTGTTTAAGTCTTATACATTCCATGTGGTCACTTGCATCATAAACCTTGTGTATTCCAAGGTTCTAGAGTGCACAAAAATAATTAAAACCATTAAATAGTTCACCAAGAAATTCTCTCTTTGGCCTCTTTGGGTTGTTTTCACTAAATAAGGTATCTCAATAGGGAAAACATGTAGAGGGGGTAGAGTGACACTACTTAAACCTACTTACTGACAAGAAGTTGAATGCTAGGGTCTTCCTAAGATAAGGTTCCATAATTTGATAAGCTATGATTCATAAGATGTGAAGAGATAATTGTGTTTGAAATCTTAGGGGCTATGATAGGAATGATAGGGGCTCAATGGATCAAGTTTGTAGCACAAGGTGGATATTTATCTTCTATAACATTATTTGAGTAATTGATTCCTTACATGTTGGTCCATGCACCATCTTTGGCATATTTATCCCCAGGGGCCTTAGGGCCATCAGGATTAGTGGGTTGGTTTGCTAGGGACATAAGTAGAAAGTCTTATATGTAGTGTTTTAGTCTTTAATAACAAAGGTAGGCGTTACATAAAATGACATGATGAAAAACATATTAGATAGTATGCCTCTAAACTAAATAAGGACAAAATCCATAACATATTTGGATAGGTTAATCCTAACATAGACTGGAGGTTGCATAATAGGGTTGGAGGACTCATCTAGATCCTAATTGATAAACCTCCCTAGGGGCCACAATATGATGAAGTTTGGGCCAGGAATTACATCAAGAGACTATGGAATATATTTAGATAGGTCATTCTATTTTATCCTCCTTATTAACTCAAGAGACTAAAGAATTTAATTTATATAGGTCATCTTATTTTATCCTCCTTAGTAATTGTGATCTCTCAATAACTAGGAGGGAATTTTCACAAACTTAGAGATCCTTATGTGGCACATTCTTAGGGCTATTTCATTTGAAAATTGTAAAATAAAAAATAATTAGTTAGAATACGATCCTAAGTAAAATTCTAACCATATAGCTCGTAGCTATCCCAAATCCATGTGTTGGCGCACATAGGGGTGACCTAGGGTTTGGTAATTGGCCAACAAAAACACCTCATACACCATCATATTCAACACCCATGGGAAGGTGAGGTCTCACTTGAGGAATCATGATGGGATTGTAAGAATGTTTGAATATTTTGCATGGAAAGGGGAGATAGAGATGATCTGAGTTAGATTATTTCCTTTGACCACCAAGATTCAAAATATAGCATAGGTATAACTAATAACATATAATAAAAATACCCATATTCATCACAATGGAAATATGCTATGTCAAAGAACTTCAAAGGCATATCCATTACACACTAAAGAAGAGAAATACATTTCTACATTATTCATTATCATTTCATTACATAGTAGACATAGATAACAATATTTTAGAGAAAATAGCCAATTCAAATTGTATTCATCATAGAAGGATCTTTATTACACTACAACATGTACATCCTTCATATTTGAATATATGATAATACATTATTTCCCGCACATGAATCCTCTCTTTCTCATCAATCTCTCGTCCTCTCTTACAATTACAATTTTCAAGTCATCTCTTCCATTGGAAGAATAACAATCTTGATTCTCAACAGTCATAACAACTTTTACAATAGCCTATTCGCAACAATAACAACTACTCTTATATTACAACTTAACTGAATGAAGCATCCTAAAATATATTCTATAAATAGCATAGATCTTTGCATAACATGTAAATATTAACAACTAACTTTGTCGTGATGATCTAACAACAATTCAACATGGTGCAACTAACTTCTTAAGCAACTGATTTTGTTGTTTCTGTTGCTATCCTTCATGTCTCTATCATAGTACATCTGTGTGGTATCCATACTTACCATTGCATTATGAGCGATGTTCATCATTCTTTACAGTGCATGGTATCTTCTGTTGTCTTCCCTTACATAACCAAATTCCCAAAAGGTTACCCTATACTCCAACACCATGCATACATCACCACCAATGAGAGAAATCTACCTATCAAATACCCTACTAGAAAACCTCTCAAAAAATACCCATAGAGATGATCAAATTAAACTTTAACTATTTAACATGCTAAGCTGGATCTGTCTCTTGAACTTGTCCTGACGATGAACCACACTAGTTGGTTCGAAACGCGTCGACAAATGATTTATCTTGTGATTTACGCCGAAGAATTTCTCTTAAACTTGATATGGATCACAGAAGCCTCAATTCAACAAATTCAACTTTGTTTATCTTTTTATCATGGATATCAAGTTTAGGCTTAGGGACATTACCTTATGGTACATGCTATAGATAAAAAATATTCCTTTAGGATCCCATTTTAGTTTGGACTTAAATTTTCTACCATATGTTCCAATCATAATGTGAGCCCTACTTTATGTAGATAATTTATTTTAATTCTCTCATAATTGTCGAGACATTTATTTTGTTATTGGTATAATGTTTCGCATTATGGGAGATTGACATGAAATCCATTGTAAAAAGGTATAGTCGGTATTTTGGTAAATCTAATGTAAAATATAGTTTAGAATCTAACACATTTTAAGGAGTTTTACTTCTTTGATTGGTTTCATAGACTTTGATTGGAATGGTGATAACAATGATTGGAATTCCACTATATGTTGTGTTTACAATCTTTGATTAAGTCATTTTTCTTGGTAATTGAAGAAACAACATATGATTTCACTCTCTTCAATAAAAGTCTAGGTGTCCTTAGTAGGAGTAACCTAAAGCATTAAAGCACATGCTTGCGAACACATAGAGATAAATATACTCTCATGTGAGATAACTTTCACCATGTTATAAATTTTCAAAACCCATGAAAATTTGTTTATGTGGTAGTTGTTTTTTTTCCTTTTTGAATCATAAAATTGATATCTTATTTAAAAAAATCAACATACTAAAATTTTTTCATGATTTATGATTCCTAATTCTTACCATCATTACAATCAAGTATTTGTAAATTATTCTACAATTGTAAAAAAATTGCCCTCCTACTATATTTATTATAATTTTATGATTCTTCATCTTGTCATATACTAAGGAGTTAGGTTTATTATAATTTTATGAGTCTTCATCTTGTGATATACCAGGGAGCCACCTAACTCCTTTATACAATTGATCTCCCTTATACAATTTATTTAGGTTCAATACTTTATTTAGGTTCAATACTGGTAACAATTAGATAGATTTTAAATTACTAGTTTTATAGAGGCACAACAAGTTCTATCTCGTA
The DNA here is from genome assembly GCA_000404065.3 of Pinus taeda. Taxonomy (NCBI): domain Eukaryota; kingdom Viridiplantae; phylum Streptophyta; class Pinopsida; order Pinales; family Pinaceae; genus Pinus; species Pinus taeda. The sequence goes on along the minus strand of APFE030937241.1, from coordinate 116,134 downwards.
GTTAGAAAAATAAAATAAAGAAATCACTACTAAACAACCCCATATATACATATAACACAAATTTAGAGATTGAGAAAATGTTGAACTTGACCATGATGGATAGGACATTGTTACTGTAAAAAAAATCATCTTATAAAATTTAGTATTTGAAAAGAAAATTATTCTATTCTATTAATAACAAGGATGATCCATCCATACCACCTTCCTTCTTATTACAATTTAATTCTTCTGTGATTAAACTTGGACATAGTAAAATGTCTATGATTATACTTGGACATAGTAAAATGTC
>APFE030937241.1:102516-113853 GCA_000404065.3 Pinus taeda | reverse complement strand
ATTTAAATTTTATTTACGCGTAATGATGAGCTAATGGACATTCTTAACTCTTCTCTAAGTGCATTGGGTTGCATAGGATACTATGTCATGATTTGTATTTTTGCATATTATTAATACTAGTAGGTAAGAGTAGGTGCTTAATGTTTAAGTTAAATCTTTTTTATTCTTGGATCACCTAATTCTTTTTCTACATTTGAAAAACATGTGGTTCAACATTGGTGAAATGAGGATCCAATGTGATTATTATTAGAGAAGAGATAAAAAAATGAGAGTCATTAATAAGAGATAATTAAATGTCATATGGGTTCTCACTTGATTTTACTCTATCAAAGGACATTGATTTAAGTAACACGAAATCAATAATTATTACAAGATTTCATGTGCCTAATCCTTTAATGAATATTTTGTTCCATGTTCCATTGATTTAAGTAACACGAAATCAATAATTATTACAAGATTTCATGTGCCTAATCCTTTAATGAATATTTTGTTCCATGTTCCATCTTAGTCATCCTCTTCTTTAAGCCACTTGCATTCTGCATCATTGATCTAAGGTCAATTGATGACTCACAAACCTGATGTAAAATAGATCTTGTCAATCCATCAAGGTCCACAGGCATGACACATGTCCCTTAGTTTGAAAAATCCCATTCTAACTTCGCCTCTTGTTTCCACTGATCATAACCATAGTCACTTAGATGTATGCTCCAATCAAAACTTACTAGGTGTTTTCTATGATATTCTACTCATCTTGATCTACCTTTGGGAATGTAACTTATATTAACAAGTTATCATTTCTTTGAAGTTTCTGGCATGTTAATCCTTTCGTTTACAACACGTAAAAATAAAAACATAAAATAAGGGTGTAATATGGTGTCACAAAACTACTAATATATATAACCATTGGTAGATTTTCAAACATTACCAACCTCTCCAACTCTATGAATATTCCATGCACCTACTTGCTAGTTATAACCTACATGTATGCTCACTATTTTTTTAAGTGATAAAAGATGTGATTTTCACTTTGACCACAATTGCAAAACTCATCGTTAAGCTAATCCTCCAAGCAACTAAAATGGATCATGATACTTGAATGTAGACCACAGTGAAATTTCCAAATATGCATTGCCCATTCCTTTCATCTTTTCATCCTTCATTCTTCATCGAACATAAAATTAAGCAATAACAACTCATTTCAAAAAATAATTTGTTTCACTTAAACTCTTATTTCTTCAACATTTTTGCAAGCTCTTTCTTTATGAACAACTTATCATAACTTCTATTTTAAGAATGAAATGACCATTTGTTTATCATCTTCTCTTCCTTCACTATAAAATTTATATATCCCATCCATGTTAACAATATAAGTATCTTTTTATGCAAATCCATGTATCTGTAGCCCAAAGAGTTAGCTTAATTGATTATTTTCAATGTTGTTAGGAATTTCGTTAGTTTTGTGCTAGCATACAATTTATACAAATTATCCTAGATGAGGTGCACTACTATATATTGATTATTTTGTTAATGATGCCATCCAAAAACATGGAAAGCATCCCATGGGTTTCCCTGCTAGATATTCTTTAGAAAAATACCTATCCATTCATATCATGTCTAACTCATCTTAGTTCCTCATGTAAATATATTATGTTTCTTCTTCTAAATTGAATTTTGCAACATAAACATATTTATATACAAGTGGTGACAGATAAATAATTCTCCTTCTCTGAAAGTAATAAGATTGACCTTATCCACAAAAATAATTGATATGTAAACCACCTTGAACATTATAATGTAATCTCGTTAAGAAAAAGCTAAATATGAAGTTACTTTAGTGATATTTGAATGTGCAACTATTGTTTTGTATTTCTAATGCTATAATAAAGATAAAGCATGCCAAGGAGTTTGTTTACCTATTGCGACATAAAATTAATAAAACCACTATAGAAAACCAAAGCAGCTTGGAATGAAAAATTTATCCTAGAAACACATATGGGAAATCAAAAATGAATGAAGAACTAACACTTGAGTAGTTCTTGATGCTTCTATATAAAATTCTTGTCCTCCCATGTGAAATTTTCAACGGGTAAGTTCTTCCACTTGATGAGATACTCTAACATTGATCGATTTCGTAGTTTCTCTAAGCTCCAATATCATTTTTCCTTCCTCATCAAGTTCTGGCAATATTATTTGAACTGGGATCTTCTGCAACTTTTGAATGAGTGGCCACACTTCTTCATCCTTCTTCCATTCATCCCTTGCTTCGTTTATCCAATATCGTTGGATAATAGAAATAGCACAAAACAATGCTTCCACATCCTCATCCTTTCTTAAGAGTGCATATGCAACAACATTTCTCTTCCCTTTTTTGTAGATGATTTCAAAGTCATAACCCAACATATTTGTGACCCATTTTTCTGTTCTTCTAAAGATAATCTTTGTTCTAAAAAATATTTAAGACTATCATGATCCATTTTTACCTTGAAATGGCTTCCCATTAGGTAAGTTCACCATTTCTTAAGTGCATGTAGTATTGCCAACATTTCTTTCTCATAAATAACTTTCTTGAGATGTAGCCATAAAAATACCCAATCCCCTACATCAAAAATTCTTTCACTGTGATGTTGATTTTCCTATTGTTTGTTGGCTTGTGGAGGCTTGACCCAGGTTCAGAGGTGATTTAACCAAACAAATATCAGTACTACTGGCCCTTTCGACAATAATCTGTAGAGCGCAGATTGAGGACTCACCCAAAGTAGTATGGGAGGGTGCTAGAACTAGGTTTCCGCACCTTAGAGATGTCTGATGATTTTCAGAACACGGTTTTACCCTGCGCGCATGTCGCTACACGCATCTATCAGTACCTCGCCGCCTGTAATGCTGCTTTCTCACAGCCCTGCTTGAGGCCCAATCTGTGTTATTACCCAATTCCTTACTATTAACTTGATATTAGTTAATCACTTAGCTTATCTGTATGTGTCTAGTTATATTTAACAGTGTTCAGCATTCATATAAATGTGTGCGATAAAAAAGACAATATAATTAAACAGGAAATATCACAAGAATAGATGCACAAGATTTGGAATCAAACTTCTCTTTATTGTTCTTCTTCCTTGGTTACAGACTCGACTCTGCCCTACACACTTAGCTGCAAGGGTCCGCGCACTCAGCTGCGGACTCTACTAGGCCTCTGCGCACTCAGCTGTAGAGCCTCTTCCTACTACTACGACCCAAAAGCACTTAGAACTTTATTCTATGCTCGGTATATTCTAGACTCCATTCCTTGACCACTTGCTTCTTCGCTACTTTACAACTTAGAGCCTCGCTCTATTTATACAATCCCTGGTCTGCGGACCATGGGTAGGCCAACACTACCTTCAAAACTTAGGGTGGACAATCCTATGACTCTATTCTACAATTTGCACTATGTGCCTGCAATTCGCGGAGTCTTTACAAAAATAGTACTCAAAACTTGGGATCTGAGCCCCAAAACATGTTGTGGGGGGATTCCATGCCCAACAGACCCCCAACACAAACATTGTGACTCATCCTTGAGTTACTCTGTAGGCGCGGTGATCTTGGTGTGGAGTCCCTCCAGCTGGTTCCGAATGGTCTAAATGTCGACAATGCACTGAGATGTTGTCTGCTGAACCTGCTGCCTTCGTTCCTCCATGTCTGAATTGTGTCCTTACATCTATACCGGCATCTGTTGTGTATGTTTAGAGTCCTGCACCCGTGTTCAGTTCCTCGGGTCACAAAGATTGTACTTCGACCAGTTAGTCAGATAGCCAGCCGTCCCGTGTAGGGATTCAAGCAGCTTCCGTTTACTTTGCCTAGAAAGGGTTATCCATTCAGTTTGACTAACAAGACCGCGCCTCTGTTTGTGATCTCCTTAACCACATATGGACCTAGCCAGTGCATTCTGAATTTTCCTGGAAAGTTTTCAAACTTACTGTCATACAGCAACACTAAGTCGTTTACCTTGAAGGTGTGCAACTTGATATGGTGGTCATGCCAGGATTTTTCACGCTGCTTTTGTATCTGCTGATGAAATCTAGCCAAAAATCGTTCTTCCTCGAGTTCTTCTAGTTGCACGAGTCTTTCTTCCAGAGCTTCACGGTCCATCATGCCTGTAAGTGTTGTTATTCGTAGACTAGGTACTATATATTCCATCGACATGACAGCTTCCACGCCATAAACTAATCGGAAAGGTGTCTATCCTGTCAGATTCTTGCATGTTGTTTTATAAGCCCATAGCACGACAGGTACGCGCAGGTCCCAATCGTTTCGTTGCGTGTTGCATACTTTGGTCAGCGTAGTCTCCAGTATTTTGTTGAATGCCTCTACTATCCCATTAGCTTGTGGATGGTAAGGTATAATTTTTGATGATACACTTGGAATTCATCTGTGAGCACGCTGATGGTTTCATTAAGGAAATGTGTTCCACGATCACTCAGTAAGATTTTCGAACAACCAAATTGGGTCAACACGTTTTCGAACAAAAACCTTGTAGCTATGGAACTGTGCAGTATTTAGTTGGCTGCACTTACGCCCATCGTGTCATGTACTTGGTCGCAGTGATGATGTAGCATGCGCCCGTCTTTTCCCGAGGTTTGATTAGTCCCACAAAGTTGATTTCCCATTTATCAAATGACTGTAGTGTCATTTGTGGATGTAACTACATCTTGTCCCTCCGTGATGACTTTCCCGTCCTTTGGCATATAACGCAGGCCTTACATTGTGCTTTTGAATCCTGGTGCAGGGTTGGCCACCATAAGCCTGCGTGAAGGATCTTTTGTGCAGTTGCGCATTCGACATAGTGTACTCCTACAGTGCCCCCATGCACTTTCGTGAGGATCTGGCTTCGCTTGAATTCAGGTACGTATCTTCGCAATATCTCATCATTCCCCATTTTGTATAGGTGCTCCACAATGACAGAAAAATATGCTATGCACACCACCAATTCTTTCTTTTGTTGGATGGAATATTGCTTCAGTGCCATCCCTATTGTTAAAAAATGGATTATATCTTCGAAGTGTTTGTCTGTGACACATACCGCAAAGAGCTTCACATCAGGTAGTCCCTCCTCCAAATTAGTGGGTTCCCCGCCCGTCTCAATTCACGACAAGTGATCTGGTCTTGCGTTCAAGCGTCCCATCTTGACTATGACCTCAAAATGATATTCTTGGAACAGTAAGAGCCATCGGCATATGCGCCCCTCCCCAACACAGGCTTATTGATCAGGTATTTTAACGCAGAATGGTTGGTATACATCTTAAAATGTCCTCCGGGTAAATAGTGTCATTATTTTTGGAGCACGTACACCATCGCTAACCCCTCAGGCTCGGTGATCGAATAGTCATTTTCGACTTTGGACAATATCCAACTTGCAAACACAATCGGGTGATCCATGCCCTCCGCACCCTCTTGTGTGAGTACTGCTCCCAGTGCAATACACGACGCATCAACATGTACATGAAACTCCATATCCCATTTTGGGAAGACCAGGATTGGAGTGGAGGCCAATTTTCCCTTCAAGACATCCAAACTCTTCATGCAATCATCATTCCAGCAATATGTAACATCCCTTTTCAATAGTTTTTCCATCGGCACTGTTATTTGGGCACAACTTTTGATGAACTTCCTATAGTACCCTGTATGCCCCAAGGTAGCGCGCAACTGTTTAACACTACGCAATGCTCCAAATTTAAAATAACGACAATCTTCGTAGGGTCCACCATCAGTCCTTGTTTTCCGACCACATGTCCCAGTAGGTTTCCAAAGGGGACGAGGAAGGTGAACTTCTTAAGGTTCAGCGCAATCTGGTGTCGACGGCAAGTGTCCAACATCAAACGTAAGCTTGCTACATGGTGCTTAACTAATCCAAAGACAATCCAATCATCCAGATAGACCTCCAAGAACTTGTGGATGTATTCTTTGAACACAACCACAACGATGCGCGAAAAGATGGTTGGCGCATTCTTTAGTCCAAATGGCATAACAGTGTATTGAAAGCAACCCCATTCCATCACGAAGGTCATTTTACTCCTGTATTTCGGCGCGATCTTGATCTGATGGTACCCTGAAAACCCATCCGTGAATGAGTATGCTTCCTGACCGCCAACATTCTCCAGTACTTCATCTGTGAACGGTGTCGGGAATGGATTTTGTACACAGGTGTCGTTCAACTTTCTAAGTTCCATGCATATTCTTATTTACCCCTTCTTTTTTTTCTCCCGCACCACCATAGGACTCAACCAGTCGGATTCTTCCACTGGCTCAATAACTCATGCGGTGAGCATTTTGTCTAATTCTTCGCGGACCTTTTCCTTATATTTCAGATTCAAGCGGTAAGGTCACTACTTAACCAGCTTCGCGTCAGTTTTTAGGGTGATCTTCATCATTCCTAAGTCGCCAACGATCCCTTTCAAGTCTGTGATTTTGGTCAGGAGCAAATCTTAATATTCACAGAGTAACTCAGTAACGTTATCCATTGTGGCATCATCCCAATAGTCCCCAAGCGTTGCGTACTTTGGTTCTGCCTCCATTCCATTGTTTTCCTGCTTTGTTTTTTAGCGGCATGGTGATGTTGGGATTCTCAATCAATGGTCCTCGAACCTCGCGACAACTTTCTATTTCTGGAATGTTGAGATTTCGTGGGTCCTCATCATCCTCCTCAACATTTACGTTGTAACATTCTAGCGCGTAGCTTAGCTGTGTTGCCCATTCTGGCTGGAGTACTTCTATGGGCTCCGAGGGTGTTTTGAAGATAGCCACTTTTATTTCCTGCAACACATCGTCAATAGTATCCCACCAACGATCTTCGAATGTGAAAGTTAACAGAAATCCCTCGTGCAATATATCCCATTCACTTGTACCATGGCAAAGCTCTGTCTAAGTATACCAATTCATGGGTATGACATCCAAGGTATGGTAGAAAAAATGTACCCATTCAGGCTGTGGCTCTTTCCCTTTGACGTTGGTCCATTTCATGAGGTGTGTACAAGGATCATATCATCCATCATACTTGTCTACTAGCCACAATTGTGGTTTCCCAAATCATAGGCGCATCATTCTTTTGCATCCGCACCAATCCTTAATATTTCTTTGATGCGTACCCCACCATCTTGCGGGTGTAGCACGGAGTGCTCATTTCAGAGCATCAAAACGTTGCTGTTCTAGTACTTCGCTCTTAAATTTGTTCAGAAATTCATCCACCGTGGTCAACCCGTCATAACTAGGCAGATCCCTTATCTCCATTTTTACACAACGTAGTGATCTTATCATCATATTGCAATTAAGTGGTGTTACTTCGTGCAACTGATTCTGCCATCGTTCTATTTCTTCGTCTGAATACGAAGTGCAGGAGCTTTCACACTCCCATGAAATCCTTCCATCTGCAGTCGGATTCACCAAATCCTGTTCTCTCACGGTTATCTTATAGATGCAATTGAGATCGTCATCATTATCATCGTCGCGCACTGGTTTAGTGTATTGTGCTCCTTCGTCCAGATCTAGCGGTACTACTACGCGTAGTGATTTTTTCTCAAAAATCATTTTCCGCTTCTTAAGATTTATGACTTCGTTCATATTAGTGGCCCAGTCTATGTCCAGTACCGCAGGATAGGGATTGCTATTGTCGACAATCTCTATCACTTCGAAATCCGCCAGCGCACTTGCACCTTCAATATCCACCGTTACCCCTTGCAATCTCCCCATGGGTAGGATATTTTGTTGGTTCGCCATTCGCAATTGGATAGGTGACCATTGTAGTGTGGGTCTGCCAGTGCCTTCTCATGTTTGTTTCGGTAGTACATTCGCGTCCTATTCGAGATCCAGAATTGCCTGATCCATTTCATATTCTTCGATTTGCGTAGTCAATCTCATTTCCCTTCCTGTGCACAATGCATGCTTTCCAAGTTTCTGGACCGCGCGTGGTTCCCTTGACCCCGTGCACCTAGTGATAAGTTCCTGTAATCCTTTTATAGCCTTGCTGTCACGCAGAAATTTCATGCATGTCTCCATAAAGGTAGTGAGCGTTGCAGGATCCATCCCTGGTTCTAGTTGATCCTTACTACCTGAAGTGGAGGCCTCCGTGAAGCTCTTCTTAGCTTCCATGAATGTCTCCTTCGATCGCTCCAAATCAAATTCAGGTTCCTTTGTAGGAGCCTTGCAAACCCATGCACTTTCTTCTAACTGCTTACCTTTATCATTCCCAGTGGTGATACCGCTTCTGAGCACTATGTTTACATTCGGGTCTTCTTTGCATGGCTTCGACCTCACCATTTGCAAATTCTGAGTCGGGGGAGGCTAGAGTACCCCTTTTTCGCGCAACCTCGCTATCAAGGTAGGGCAGTATTCTGCCTCATGATCAAACTGCATATACTATAAATATGATGTTCTTGTCTGATTCATATAATTCCAGGCATAGTGTCCTGGCCCTCTGCAATTGTAACAAATTAATTGTTCGCGGCCCCTTTCTAGTCCCATTCCACCTCGACCTCATCCGCGCCCTTGAAATCCAGCGCATGTAATTCCTTCATTTGGGTCAAGGGCTCGTGTTTTGATCTGTACCCTATATGCAAGAGTCTGATCCATCATTAGTTCGTAGCTTCTGCAGGTGCGTTCATCATGGCCTATCGACTTGCATAAATTATAAAACAATTGTTGGGACGTCTACGTATACTTCTGCAATAGATGACAATTGTCTGTAGTGTGTTTTCCTCCTATCTAACAAATTACGTACCATAGTGCAGAAATCGCGATCGATCCTTCTTGTGCTTTAGGTCTTAATGACATCAACCCTCCTCCAGCCAAGTAATTCACGAAAACTAGACAATGGTCCTTGTCATGCCCCTAGCCTTTGCATTTTATGCACCATACCTCCTCACGCGCTTTTGGCCAAGGTGTCCTATCCTATTTCAAACTCTGCATTTCCAGACACAAATTTTACAGTTGTGCGTCGGTTTTTTGGTCTCCCAGACCAAGATCGTGTATAGCGGTCTCATGCAATCTCATTGCCATCTCCAAAGCTTTGGCCTGGGTGGAAATATTTTGTTGTGACAACGTCGTCCTTAAATGCAGTGTTAATGACGCTACTGACCATGCGCAGTGTTGCCCATCTGTCAAAGTCATGTTGGCTTTGCGGATCATACTCTTCAGTCTTTGGTCCAAATCCCAAGGGGTCTCACCTGAGAGCATCACGATCTCCTTAAACCCGATAATTGATTGTGTCTCCGACTTTGGCCTGCTAAATTCTCTGTTCAGCACAGCCTGGATTTCTACAATTCCTGCATTTGGATGATCATTAGAATGCTTAATGTACCATGTTAATGCACAATCCTTCAACACGCTTACAAATGTAGCCTTCTTTATATTGTTATCCATGACTTCTTGTGTTTCCCATACTGCCCTTACTACGAACCCGAATTGGTCCGGATCTTCATTCCCTACTCCTATGGATACCGATAGTTTGATCACACTCGCCATTTTGAACTGTGGAGGTGGTGGAGGTGGGATGGGTGGAGATGGAGGTGAAGATGGTGAGACAGCTGGTGGTGTGGGTGGAGGTGGTAAGCACGGAATTCGTTGTCTTATCAGACTGATCGTGCTTCTCGGAGGAACTTTCGTGAACTCTTCCTCACTTTCCCATGAGGGTGAAATTAAGGGACTAGTTTCTAATTCTTCAGTACTTCCATTTTTGTAGATCTTCCCACTTCACGTAGTTTCAAACATTAATTTATTCGCATAACCGCTTTTCACACAATAACATCTTAATCCAAGTGTTCAAATATTTGATATAATTACCTCGTGGTCCTTTGAGGAAGCGTCGTTCTGCCTCACTGTAGCTAACTGTCGTATCTACTGCGAACTCAACGATAAATCTTCCTATAATTTGATCGAGCCAATGGTCCACAGCTCGCGCGATCTTATTTTCCGAGGATTCTAGTCTGTGCACTAATTTCAGAGTCCACACGATTGGTTTATCAAGCCTGCACCTTCCCTTACTGTCTGCTAGCTTCGCAATCCACTCATACAATTCATAAGGAAAGGATGGAAAGAAAATTTCATGGATTTCCATATATAAGTAGTGCTCCTACCACTATTCCTTAGGTACTTGCAGATTCATGTTTTCCTGCGCTGCGAACTTATGTATCTTCTTGTCCAACCACCCTTCAATTTCTTTCTTTGTGGATTCTAGTGACATGACATCAGACATCCCTTATGCAGATCTCGGTCCCGGCAACAGAACCATTTGTTGGCTTGTGGGGGCCTGACCTAGGTTCAGAGGTGATTTAGCCAAACAAATCCTGGTACTACTAGCCCTTTCGGCAACAGTCTGCGGAGCACAGACTGAGGTCTCACTAGAAGTAGTATGGTAGGGTGCTAGAACCAAGTTTCCGCACCCTAGAGATGTCTGATTATTTTCGGTGGTCCACGGTTTTACTCTACGCGTACGTCACTACGCGCATCTATTAGTACCTCACCACCTACGATGTTGCCTTCGTGCAGCCCTACTCGAGGCCCAATCTGTGTTATTACTCAATTCCTTACTATTAACTCGATATTAGTTGATCACTTGTCTTATCTGTATGTGTCTAGTTATATTTAACAGTGTTCAACATTCATATAAGTGTGTGCGATAAAAAAAAAGAGAATATAATTAAACAAGAAATATCACAAGAACAGATGCAAAAGATTTGGAATCAAAATTCTCTTTATTATTCTTCTTCCTTGGTTACAGACTCGACTCTGCCCTACGCACTCAGCTGCAGGGGTCCGCACACTTAGCTGTGGACTCTACTAGGCCTCTATGCACTCAGCTGCAGATCCTTTTCCTACTACTACGACCCAAAAGCACTTATACCTTTACTCTATGCTCGTTATCTTCTAGACTCCATTCCTTGACTACTTACTTCTTCGCTACTTTACAACTTAGAGCCTTGCTCTATTTATACAATCCCTTGGTCCACATATCATAGCTAGGCTGACACTACCTTCAAAACTTAGGGCGGAGAACCTTATGACTCTATTATACAATTTGTGCTCCGCGCCTACAATTTGCGAAGTCTTTACAATAATAGTACTCAAAAATTGGGCTCTGAGCCCTAAAACATGTTGTGGGGGGATTCCATGCCCAACATTGTTTCATTCGATTATGCACCAAAGTTGCATTATCCTTTAAAAGTTGGAGAACTTGTTGTTGATGCTCGATGTGATATTTCACTTATTGAATCTTTTTCTTCTTGATATGTCCTTCTATCTTGAGAGTTTGAGGAGTGGTAATTTCTTCCAATGCATTACAAGATATGGTTGGATTCATTTCTTGATGCTCGA
>APFE030937241.1:92060-102422 GCA_000404065.3 Pinus taeda | reverse complement strand
TGAGAGTTTGAGGAGTGGTAATTTCTTCCAATGCATTACAAGATATGGTTGGATTCATTTCTTGATGCTCGATGTGATCTTTCACTTCTTGAACATTTTTCTTCTTGATATGTCCTTCTATATTGATAGTTTGAGGAGTGGTACTTTCGGTCAATGCATTACAAGACATGGTCAGATTCATTTCTTCTTTCTTGATGTGATCTTTCACTCCTTGAACCTTGTTCTTCTTGATATGTCCTTTTATCTTGAGAGTTTGAGGAGTGGTAATTCTTGCCAATGCTTTACAAGATATGGTCGAATTCATTTCTTCTTTCTTTGGGGTTGGTTTCTGGTGTATATCCTCTTCTTTTGATGTTTCTTGATCATTTTCTTCCTCCTCTTTACAATCAATGTAAAATGATTTCTTCTCAGCACACTTATGACCTTTAATGTATTTGTTATCACAATTGTAACAAAGTCCTTTTGCTATTTTTTCTTCCAATTGTTGTGGTGTCACCCTTGTAGGCTGTGGAAGGCTAGGAGAAACAACACTTCCATCTGTATAGTTGTGAGGGATAGAATTCATTGTTGCCATAATTTTGCTTTCCACTTTTCTTGCCAACCTTAATGCCTTCTCCAATGAATCAGGTTCCTAAAGATGAACCTCATGTTGAATGTTATCCTTTAAAGTCACTATGGAGCCATCAATCGTCTGCTTCTATGGAATATCATTTTCCCTTATATTCAATTTTTGAAAACCCTCAATGTACTCTGCCATTAAACACTTTTGTTTGAGATTTATCAATTGGCTAAAGAAGGTGTTTCTCTTTGTATCCTCATAATGTGCTATCATTTCCTCTGTGAAAATTGACCACGTAACAAGTGGTCTACGAGAACAAAGTTCTTTATACCATAAAAATTGATTTGGTTCTAAATAATTAGATGAAATACATACCTTTTGTAATAGTTGTACACTATGTAGATCAAAATATTTCTCCATCTGTAGTATCCAATTTACTGGATCCGTGCCATCAAACTTCCTCATCTCCCTTTTTCTTATTTTAGGAGCTCAATCTTGAAAGGACTGTAACTTTGTAATAGTGGATCTTCCAGTTTTGAAATCCCAACCTGCAGTAGCCCTCTGCATCCTCCTTCTAATGCCACTAGTCTGATTGAAATTGTATTCTCCAAGAAAGTGTTATCCACAATCTCCCAAGATGACTTGATTATATACCTTTTAAGAAGAGTGAACTTGTATGAATTGCCACGTGTCACTGTTTTGACCTTCGGATCTGATAAATATACAAATACAACTACAATCTGTCCTCTTTCTGTAACTTCTTACTAAATTTCAATTTGATTCTCAGAGAGATAGTTATGATGATTTTTCCTAGGTCACTTGTTTAGGATGTAATTCAGGTGTCTTCCAAAACCCTAACTTGCTCAAATCATATATCTGCAATTATAGTGATACAAGATTTGAAATTTGGACCCAAGGTTCAAATTGATTTCTTCTCAAATGGTTTTTTTTTTTAGCTTCTGAAACTTCGTATCAACAAAGTTATAGCGAAAATTCCACGATGACATGTTTTAGATGAAATTCTCAAGCTTGAAAAAACCCTAACTTCCTCAGATCATATCTCTGAAAGTATAACGAGACAAGATCTAAAATTCGGACTCGAGGTTTACCATGATTTCATCTCAAATGGGTTTTTTTTAGCTTCTAAACTTCGCAGAAAAAAATTTATAGCGCAAATTCCACGATGACCTATTTGGAGCAGCGAAACGCTAGAATCTAAAGCTCTGATACCAAATGTTATGAAACCAACTCACAAAAATATAGGAAAGAGAGATAAACGCCTTAGAATTTAGCCTCTTCGAGGGGGCAACCTCCTTTACATTACACAAATGAAAAATTCTTGGATGATACAAATGACAAGGCCTCCTTTCTATATATAGGTGTCTAAGGGGTCATAATATAATCAGAGCCGACATAACAATAATAATGTAAGGGCATAATAATAATAATAGTGGGCTTCTATGTGGCACAATAATAATAATATGGGGACTACATGGGCACAACAATATAATAAGGGGATTGTACTAATAACAATAAGGGGTTACACTAGTAGTATAGGGACCTAACAAGTATGGTAATCCATGCCACATATTCGTAGGGTCCTTTCTCACCCCGATGAAGACATGGTGGAAGTCTGCTTTGAACTCTGCGAATCTCTGCAGACTATTGTAGATAGTGGGTGACAACCATGGCTTGCGATTGATCCCCATCCTGATTTTAATCTCCATGAGAACCCAAAATATCTTTCTCTCCCTTATCCTCTGTGTGTCCCTGATTGCCCACAGAGAAGCATACTTCACTACCTTTGGAAGGTCCTGCACGATCGACGAGAACTGGATATCTTCGGGCAACTCCCATGCCACCAGTACTATCAACAACAAGAGCCGTGTGTAATGAAATTTTTTGTCCTGCTCCTGTGCCTCACAACAGTTCACAAGGAACTCACCACATAGATAGTTTTCCCAGTTGAACTTGACCCCTTCTGTGCATTGTGCTGCTAGTGCAACCACTAGGGCGGACACCTCATCCGCAGGACACTTCCGCATCACTTTTCCTGCCAATATCTGTGTCGCGACCTTAATTGTAGGGTTGTTGATGCTGGAGATGGGATACCCTAGCTTCTTCTTCTCCAACTTAAATTTCTTTTTCACGACCTCCGTGATCACCAAGTCATCACTTTTTGCCTCTGAAATGTTTGCTGGGTCCTCCCCTGTGCAAGGTAGCCATGTGATCTAGTGAATCAAATGGTCTGTGATGGGGATGGGCTCCTCCAGCCACAAGCACCCATCATGCAGCAAGTAGAGAAACTGCTTGATGACGGAAATGGTCACTGGGGCATGGTGGTAATGTGTCACCCAGAGCATGCTTAGAAACCTTGCTTTCTCAACACCTCTGAGTCATTTGCATGGCTCCAACTCTATCATTCTAGCCGGTGCATCTCTCTTCTAGTGCATTAGTTATACGGTCGCTAAATGCAGGAACTTCTCGTGGTCAGTGAGGTCCCAATCTTCAACTTTTAACATGGGGACCTGTCCCAAGTGTGCTCCTTCAAAAATAATATCATCTGGGAGCAGTGGGGTTCGCAGAGAGCTCTTGATCTCATATATATCCTTGGGCACCTTAGCTTTACCCTTCCAGAGAGGAACATATGCAGGCAGCCTAGTGAGAGGGTCCACACCATGGGTTTCGACTTCCATCTCTACATCCTCCTCCTCCAATAGGATTTCTTCAAACTCTTCCTCCTCATTGGCCTCCAAATTAATGGCCTCCCTATTTTCCTCCATTGTGAGCTTGGTCCTCAGTGGATTTCTAGGCAAAATGCACACCGGTATCAAGGCCTTCTTATCCTTCTTATGTCTTGGTGTCCGCAGTGATTTAGGGACCTCAACAATTATCCCAGCACTCTTTGGGGCTTCTACTTCCACAATTGCTTGCGCGACTTCCTCGACTATCATTTCTCCAGTATTCATGACTGCTTCAGTGATGCCATAGTGTGATTCCATAGTTCTCTCAGTTCTCTCAGTGCAACAACTTAGTTCTCAAATTGCCAAGTGTTGTTTGTTGGACAACCATTTGTAATTTATAGTGCCTTTTCAATTTGAATTCGACTATTCCCTCCACATTTGGTCCATTAATGCTAGATTGGCAGCAATTTTTCAAGAATCTAGCCCATAAAGTGTGTCGTAAATGCCTACTGCCCGCTCCATTTGGTCTCAAACCAAGCATCACATCATGAATAGTGACTGCAACGGTCACTTTTCGGCTGACCTACGTGGCAACACGACTGTCCTCGTGCTATCGTGGATCTTGTGACACTTCACTACTGCATGTAGTCCTGACATCATGCAGTTCTTGGGCAGAGTAGTTTATAGTCCCACAACTCCTTTCAGCTGCTTGGAGTGCTAAGGCTGTGCTTCTATCGGCTAGTCAGATGGTTGGGTCACCTGTGTATGGCTTCAGACGACTGCCATTCACCTTTCCTAGGAAGGGTTCTCCATTCAACTTAACCAGCTAGACCGCACTACCATCAGTAATCTCCTTAATAACATACGGCCCCAGCCAATGCATTCTGAGTTTCCCTGGAAATTTATCAAACTTACTATCATACAACAACACCAAATCATTCACCTTAAAGGTGCACAACTTAATATGTTGATTGTGCCATGCATTTTAGCGCTGCTTCTAGACCTGTTGGTGAAATCCAGCCAAAAATCGTTCTTCTTTGGGCTCATCCAGCTATGCAAGCCTCTCCTCCAGGGCTCCATGATCTGTCATACCTGTGAGTGCTGCTATGCACAGATTAGGCACGATGTATTCCATAGGCATTATGACTTCCACTCCATAGACAAGCCTAAAGGGTGTTTGTCCCGTCAATTTCTTGCATGTCGTTTGATAAGCCCATAACACTGCAAGTATGCGTAGGTATCGAGCACTTCGTTGCACATTGCATACCTTGGTCAGTGCGGTTTCCAATACTCTTTTGAAGGCTTCTGCGCATAGAATCTTCTGGGTGATTTCTCTTCCTGCATAATGTCTTCCCAACATTAAGAGCCATTTGCACATTCGCCCCCCCAACACATGCTTGTTGACCAGGTATTTTAGCGCAGAGTACATGTGCATCCACGTAGGTTAGGGATTTTTTCCATAGGCCTGCGTCCACTTGGCCAAATGCGTGTGCAGATCATTCTATCCATTATACTTGTCCATCAAAAGCATCTTAGGCCTCCCAAATTGTACCCGCATCATTCTCCTACATTTGCGCCAATTATTAAAGCTTCCTTTGTGCATACCCCACCATCTCACGAGCGTAGCTCACAGTCCCTAGTCCAAGGCCTAGAAGCATTGCTTTTCTGGCACCTCCATTTCAAATGCATCCAAGAAGGTATCTACCTCATTTAGACCATCATAAGTAGGAAAATCTCTTACTTTTGTCGACACGCAGTGCAACGACCTGGTCATCATATTGTAATTCAGCGTAGTTACTTCATGTAACTGATTCTGCTAGCACTCTATTTCTTCATCAGAATCCAAAGTACAGGAGCTCTCGTGCTCCCATGTAATCTACCCATCCACGGTGGGATTCACCCAGTCTTCGTATCACAATGTTATCTTATAGATATAGTCTAGATCATCATCACTTTCATAGTCGCAGACTGGCTCCATATAGCATGATCCTTCAGCAAGGTCCAGGGGTATAATTACGCGCAGTGACTTCTTCTCAAAAATCAATTTTCACTTCTTCAAATTAATTACCCCGTTCATATCAGTAGCCCAGTCAATTCCCAAGAGTGCGGGATAGGGATTGCTATCATCAACAATCTCTATCACTTCGAAATCTGCCAGTGCGCTTGCTCCCTCAATATCCACAATGATTCCTTGCAATCGCCCCATGGGTATTATTTTCTGCTGGTTTTTCATCCTTAGTTGAATTGGAGACCATTGCAACACAGGTCTTCCCATTTGCTCCCATGTCTATTTTGACAGAACATTCGCATTTGATACCAAATCCAAAATGACTTTATCCATCTCATATTCTTCGATCTACGTAGTTAGTCTCATTTCTTGTCTCGTCCTTGTTTTATGTTTTCCGATCTTGTAGACTACACGCGGTTCTCTTGGCGCGGTCCCAACACATATATTGATAAGTTCCTATAACCCTTTCACAACCTTATTGTCACGTATTAACTTCATACAGGTTTCCAGGAAAGTGGTGAGCATAGATGGTTCCATTTCTGGATCTGGTTTATCTTTTCTTCTTGAAGTGGAGGCATCAGCGAAGCTCTTCTTAGCTTCCATGAAGGTTTCTCGAGCGTGCTCCAAATCAAACTCAACTTCTTTCGTCGGAGCTTTGCGAACCAAAGTACTATCTTCTGGTTGTTTTCCTTTATCATCTCCCGTCGTGATTCCACTTAAGAGCACAATGTTTACATTTGGGTCTTCCTTTCATGGCTCATACCTCATCATCTACAGGTTCTAAGTCGGGGGAGGCGGTAGCGCTCCTTTGTCACATATCCTAGCTATTAGAGTAGGACAATCTTCCGTCTCATGATCAAATAGCGTGCAATACTTGCACAATGGGCACGTTGGATTCATGCAATCGTGGGAATAGTGTCATGGCCCTTCACAATTGTAGAAAATCAATTGTTCGCAACCTCTACCAAGTCCTCCTCTGCTTTGGCCTCATCCGCGCCCCTAAAATCCTGTTTGCGCCATTCCTGCATTCTGGTCAAGGGGTTGTGTTTCAACTTGAACTATGTTGGTGGGAGTTCATCCATCATTAACTCATAACTTTTGCAAGTACGCTCATCATGTCCCACTGACCTACAAAAGTTGCAGAACAACTATTGTGAATTTTGTGTATACTTATGTAACAGGTGGCAGTTGTCTGTGGCATGTTTTCCTGCTATTTGACAAATAGCGCACCACAAAGCATGTGCCACGCTAGGTCCTGCTTGAGCTTCCGACCTTAAAGGCATCGATACTCCTCCTGTTGTAAAGATCGGGCAATGGTCTTTATCATGACCCTGACACTTGCATTTCACACACCACACTTCTTCGTGCACTTCTAGTTGAATCGTCCTATCTTGTTTCAGACTCTGCATCTTAAGGCGCAAATTCTTCAGCTGCATGTGGATCTTCTAAAATCCTAGGTTAGGATCCTACATCGGGGTCTTATGAATCCTCATGGAAATATCCAAAGCCTCTGCCTGAGTTGTTATCCTCTGTTGCGATAGCACACTCCTTAAATGTGGTAGTAGCGAAGCTACAAACCACTCGCAATGTTGTTCATCCGTCAGATTCATGGTGGATTCGCATATCGTACATTGCAGCCTCTGATCTAGTTCCCAGGGAGTCTCACTTGGTAGCATCATGATCTCCTTGAACCCCACAAATGACTGTACTTCAGACTTAGGCCTGCTAAATTCTCTATTTAGCAGTGTTTGAATGTCCATGACTCTCACATTTGGGTTATCATTGGAGTAATTAATATACCAGGTTAGCATATGATCCTGCAGGGCACTAAACCAGTGTCACTTTCTTTATATGGTCATCTGTAACACCTTGCGCTTCCCATACAACCTTTACAACAAACCAGAATTGGTCCAGATCCCCATTTCCCAAACCTTTGAACATAGGCAACTTCACTGTGTTTGCCATAATGAATCGCGGTGGTGGTGGAGTTGGTACGGGCGAAGATGGAGGTGATGGTGGTGAAGCCAATGGTGGTGTGGGTGGAGGTGGTATTTGTGGAATTCTTTGTCTTATTAGTTGAAGAGCAGTTCATGGAGAGACCTTCACGAGCTCTTCCTAGTCCCCTCGTGGAGGTAAAATTAAGGGGCTATTTTCTAGGCCCTTATTTCCTTCCTTCCTGTAAACCTTTCCACTTCACGTAGCTCTGAACATCAAGGTAACTGCATAACCTACTTTTTGCACAACATCATTTTAATCTAAGTATTCGAAGACTTTACGTACTTACGTTGCGATCCTTTAAGAAACCGCTACTCTGCCTCGTTGTAGCTGACTGAGGTGTCAACCGTGAACTCAGTGACAAATCCTCCTATAATACAATCAAGTCAATGATCGACGACATGCGTGATCTTATCCTTTGATGCTTCCAACCTTCGCATTAGCTCTGGGGTCCACACAACAGGATTGTAAAGTTTGCACCTTCCTTGGCTATCTGCTAGCTTTGCAATCCACTCGTATAGCTCAGTAGGGAAGGACACGAAAAATATTTATGTGGATCTCCGTATACAGGTAGCTATATGACCACTCTTCTTTTGATAGTCGCAGGTTTCAGTTCTCCTGCGCCGCAAACTCGTGAATTCTTTTGTCCAACCAGCCTTCAATTTCTTTCTTAGTTGGATTCCAATGATACGACATCACACATCTCTCATGCAGATTCCAGTCCCGGCAACAGAACCATTTGTTGGCTTATAGGGGCCTGACCCAGGTTTAGAGTTAGTTAGCCAAACAAATACCTACACTACTAGCCCTTTTGGCATCAACCTGCAGAGCGCAGACTGAAGTCTCACCCGAAGCAGTATGGGGGGATGTTGGAACCAAGTTTCCGCACCCTTGAGATGGATGTGATGTCGGTTTATTCCAACTATACCTGCCTTCGTGCAAGTCACTTCGCACTCTATTCTAACCTTCAGTACCTTTGTGATCTGATACAATCGGCTTTCACGTAGCCCTAACTAGGGTTTGAAGTCCTTTTGCGCTGCTAAGGTAAAGAACTGCACTAATTCCCGAATTAGACTAAGTATCTTACTTATCTTATCGACAGATCTTAATTATCTCCATGTAAACAAATATTCTTACTTGTGTTCACTTAAACAATACAATTACACATTTGTGCATCATATAAGCCTTAGAAGTGAAATTCATATCCAATATAACAGATGCATAAAATAGGAAATAAAGACGGATAAATGATAAAAACTTCTCTTTAGTAATACTTCAGATGGTTACAGACTTGACTCACCCTATGCACTCAACTACAAGGGTCCACACACTTAGTTGCGGACTACTAGGCCTTTGTGCACTCATCTGCAGAGCCTCTACCTACGCTATGACCCAAGACTAGATTTTACACTTTAGATCTATCTTGCATACATCACCATTCCTTAGACATTTTGTGATGCCTTAACTACTTAGATCTTCGCTCTATTTATACAATCCCATGGTCCGCGGACCATGGGTAGATCTTCTACAGTTGACATTACATTATCAAAATTAAGGGCGTACAACCCTATGACTCTTTAATAACTACATGCTCCGTGCTCACAAAATGTGGAGTCTTTACATTAGAATTACAAAACTTGGACCAAAATCTGGGCTCTAAGCCCCAAAACTACCCTTGGGGAATCCCGCGCCCAACACTATAACCAAAATGGAAGATGAATCAGAACCCTTTGTGTACAAAGTGATCGAAATTGTAACTAATTATAAACAATCTAAGAATCCACCCTTTTATGTTTTTATTAATTTCTTTGATAAGGTTGCTCATTGTTGCCTAATTGATGGGGGATCGAGCCTCAATGTTCTGTCAAAGACTATAATGGAATAATTAGGGCCATCTTGTACCAATGAAGTGTTTAGGAATATGTTGGCCTTTAACAAGCAAAACCAAACAACCATTGGCGAGGTTAAGGATTTTACATTGTTTATGTGCTCCCATCCCGAAATCAATACCACTTGCAATATACAAGTTATATATATGGTTGTTAGAAATTATTCTATCATCCTCGGTATAGATTGGAAATCTCTAATTGGTGAATATTACTCAATGGATGGCAACCATATCATTATTCCTTGAGGCCCTAAGAATATCATCATCTATAGGGAGGAAAAAATAGTTCCTTACATTTAAAATATTCCTCAACCTTTGGTTAAATATGTAGAATATGATCTAGGAATTTATTCCATTTTCAATGAAGAGAAAGTTGAAAACCAAAATAATTATGATGCTCCTTCAAATTCTCATCAAGTATAGAAAATGTTTTCTGATGGGGCATCATCCTAAGAAGGAAATTGTGTTGGAATTATTCTGAAAAATTGTTTAGGTTATAAGATGCATCCATTTTATTATAGATTAAATTTTTCATGTACTAACAATATAGCGGACTTTGAATCTATGTTGGTTGGTTTAAACAATGCTCTTAAGCTCGCTTACCAAAATCTAACCATTTTTGGAGATCCAAAAATGATCGTGAATTTGATTAAAAATGTTTAAACACCTTCAAATAAGCCTATAAAAAATTATATTAGTTTAGCTTCAAACATCATTTCGAAATTTGATAGTTTTAATATTACTCATATTAACTGAAGCATGAACACTATTGAAAATTTCATATAAATGTATGTTGCAATTCTTGAAAGTGTTAGAATATTAAATATTACGGAGCAATGGAACACATAAAATATTGCAGAAATATAAACACAGAAAACGCACAAAACAAGAGAGACACAGATATACGTGGTTCACCCAGTTTGGGCTACGTCCACCTCGAACAGCCAGTCCTTCCTTTCTATTATCCAGCAAAATGAAGAGACACAACCTACAGCAAATCCGCTGTAATATCCTCTGTCTTCTCTCACAGTCTCACCTCTCTATTTCTCGCTCACACCGAATACACATCTATCTCACAGCCTCAAATACAATGCCCTCATACAAAGAGACTCGTTGTTTGTAATGTCATCTAAAATAAAAGTCCCGATACAGCGGCGCCCCCATTGTTGCACGAGGCGGGGACGTTTTTTGGAAGCGGGGACGCGGAAGCATCATTTTCCGAAAATCT